>CM047509.1:1607500-1683160 GCA_026122265.1 Ammodytes dubius | reverse complement strand
GTGTCCGCCGTGCGAGTGTCAAATTATTAAGACGCGATATAGTGCATGTCCGTGTGTTGAAAGTGAGGGCACCGGACTCTTTTCGGCTCCGTGAGCGTGGTTAGTGACACAGCATCAACTAATGCCAGTAAGTGCTACACACACCTGATTGCAATGAGTTGATGCAGGTTCACTAACCACTCGCACAGAGCTGAAAGATTCCGTGTCCTCACAGAAAGCGAATGAACGAGAGACGGCAGTTAGTATGGATCACGATAAGTTAATGTGTTTGTGTTGTTGATATAAATAATGACTATTTCAGATAATGGTTATCTGATGATGGTGAAGCAAAGCAAACTTTGTTTTAGTACCACTCATTTAGGAGTAAACAGTGCAGTTCACTCCCGTGAAATAGTGTACACGTTGAATTAAATGTTATGTTTATTGTTTTATACGGAGCCCCTCTGGTGACATCTTGGGGGGGGGGGAATCTGTGGCCACAATTTAATAAATTAAAAAAATATATGAAAATGAGACACAATTTAAAGAGTATTTTTATGTGTTTTTTTTCTGTGTGCTTCAAAATATGACTACATCTTGCCTCTGAAATACACATGTAGTCTAGCCTGATAAAGTGTGTTTACAATAAGAATTGTGTGTGGCATTAACAAAAGTCCAAATCAAAAATATATGAGTGCCAATTTTCAGAGACAATCCAATGGATGCAAGTATTCACAGTAAGTTTGGTCAGATTTTAATCATCTTTGAATAACTAATGATCATGAAGAAAATATCTTATTTTATTTCACAAGCGGGACATTGACTGCTGCACTTGTATTCCACGGAGTAATGATGGTAGAAAATGAGCACAGCATTGTTTTCTGGATAATATTGAATCACACTTTCTGTAGTATCTTGATATACTGACAGACGTGATATGTGACAATCAAAATACGGCATCAGTCATAGGGGAAATATCTAAAATCCATATTCTGATAGTATCAAAGTGGTCCCATATCAACTCAAGATATGCTCCTGATATGAAAATGGAAAATGCAGTGGTCGGAGAGTATCCAATACGGATTTTGTCATATATGGGTCATACTTTTACAGATTTGAATCATATCTTTGAGTTTCCTACAAGACTATGAGTAATTTCCAAAACGTTTCCTGCTACGTATACCAAACATATATTGCTTTCCGGATATGAGTTGACATATTTCTCGAGTATCTTTTGATATCCTGACAGCAGACACGTGATGTGTGTGAAAATCAGAATACGACACCAGTCATATAAGGGAAATATCTAAAATCCATATTCTGATAGTGTCGAAGTGGTCCCATATCAACTCAAGATATGCTCCTGATATGAAAATGGGGAATTCAGTGGTCGGAGTGTATCCTATACAATATTGGTTCAGATTTAAATCATATCTTTGAGTTTCCTACATAAGACTATGAGTCATTTCCAAAACGTTTCCTGCTACGTATACCAAACATATATTGCTTTCCGGATATGAGTTGAAATATTTCTTGAGTATCTTTTGATATCCTGACAGCAGACACGTGATGTGTGTGAAAATCAGAATACGACACCAGTCATATAACGGAAATATCTAAAATCCAGATTCTGATAGTGTCAAAGTGGTCCCATACCAGATCAAGATATGCTCCTGATATGAAAATGGCAAATGTCGTGGTCGGAGAGAATCCTATACGGATTTCGTCATATATGGGTCATACCTGGAAATATTTGCGCAAAACTATCTCCGGATTTAGGGGTCTTTCGCCCAGTGACAGGTCTTTTAAAAATCCCCAGAGCTAGGACTAGACAGGGAGAGGCTGCCTTCAGTTTTTATGCGCCCAAAGTCTGGAACGGACTGCCAGAGAGTCTGAGGTCCGCTGAGACTCTCAGCTCTTTTAAATCGGGTCTCAAGACTTTCCTGTTTCCCTTTTAACCTGTAATTTTTATTTTTGTTCAAATGTTTTATTTATTTTATTTAAATGGTGTATTTTTATCCATGTTTTTAAATTTGATTCTTTTTTGTGTGTCTGTTCTATACTTGATGTATTTTTAATTTTTGACCCTGTGAAGCACATTGAGTGGCCCCGTGTCTGAAATGTGCTATATAAATAAAGTTGCCTTGCCTTGCCTTGCCTTGCCCGCCCGAACACCAGCAAAGCTGGCGGCGGGGGCCCTCCGATGGCGGGTCACGTATGCCAATCGATCAGGGAGCAAACGGAGCAAATCGGGGAGCAAACGGAGCAAATGTCTGAAAAAAGTTTAAAAGTGCCATAACCAGGCGAGACGCCCAGCAAACGCAACATTTCTACCCGATATGAGGCTCTCCCCTCTGGGCCTACATACCCCCGTTGGATTTCACATTTAATAAAATGAGAGGCCAGACACAGGCTTCATTAATGCATTATCTCCCTGTCTGTTTATCAGTAACTAATCAAAAGTGCTTGAATCACAGTCTTTCAGTACTTACCAGTACCTACTCATTAACTCCACGTTACCTAATGCTTCATTAATGCAGTATCTCCCTGTCTCTTTACCAGTAACTAATCAAAAGTGCTTGAATCACAGTTATGTGTCATTATTTGAACATGGTCCCTTTCAACACATTGATTAGCAGTTTGACCAGCAACTTTACTGTGTGGTTTACTCTCACAGTGTAACTTTTGGGATCATCAGGCAGGTGTTTTCAGAAAGAAAGCTCTTTTATCAGCTTTAGTACTTTTTACAGTACAGTACAGTATATGTCGTTACGCTTCAATTCTATTCTTTAATTCTATACTCTGAGGGGAATATTGTACTTCCTATTCGAGCATAATTGTCTTGCAGGGTAACTGTTCTTTTCAGATTAGGATTGTATGAAGCAGGGTCATTACAAAATGAAATGCAAGAATCTGAACAATTCTTCTACTTTTGCTCAAGAGAGATAGAGAAAGCTGGAAGGTGGAGGTAGCATCACTGTAAGAGGAGCTGATATGGTGGGATAGAATACTAACAGAAGAGTCTGAACATGCAAGGCTCTCCAGCCACTACCACCTCTCTAGGGCAGGGAAGTCCCCCCCTAAACCAGCCCTTGCCTGAAACAAACTGTCTCCGCCCAAACTGGCCAAAGCTATTTTGCTGTATTTTAGAGTGTGTTTAGGGCTCACAGGTTCTCTTTGCTCCTTGTGACTGGACAACTACACTTTAGAATTGAGCAGCAGGACTTTGTGGTGAATTTTACCTCAGACAGGTGCCTTGTATTTAAATGTATTTCCACATTTAAATTAATCTTGCTCAACCTGCTTTGTTGGCAGAAAGAGTAGATCGAAGAAGAAAATGTAAGTACAACCATTCACTAAATTCACAACTGAATATATTTGGCTACTTAAACAAGAATAACGGTAGACTAATACAAAGATGAACTCAGCTATTTTGTAGTTATGATGCAGTCATTAATATGCTCTAGATATATTATTTATAAAGTGTAGATATACTCAAAATACTCTAAAAGAACACTTTTGTTTGCTACTGGGTGTTCCTAAATGTCTGTGAAGCTTAAACAGCTGTTATTTATCTAAATAATGCAGAATTCTAAATTCTTGCTATATCAATCTGACCTCTACAAGTGGCTGACTTTTATTAGGGGGCCAAGCAGGCCCCCAGGATTGTGCCTTTTCCGAGCAACCAGCATGGACAGGTGGCCACGCCTGGTATAACACGCATTAGACTGTCTGGGACGGGTCCGTTAATCAAAATGGCGATCAATGAGCTCAGCCCCATTCATTCCCAATACAATTTCGTCAAACAAGAATGTATCTCCGCTAAATTTTTATGGATATCAATCAAAGGCTCATACTTTTCTTTAGACCATGTACTAATAGGATGGAAGTTTTCGCTTTTCAAAACGCCACCGAAAGCGTTTTATAGCCGTTTTATTTTCAGTTTTAGCCGTTAGGCGTGTAGCCGCTAAAAGGAGCCGTAGTGAAACAACCGTTGCTTCGGCCGGCCCGGCCTCCGATGGCGGGAGGAATCTTCGTTTATCACTATATTACTTTACAACGACGGGCTGTAATTTAAAGATTACATACAGAGAATCATCGGGGATTAGTAACTTATACTTCCATGGTCGATAAACAATGCAACTGTGCCCGTCCCGCTTAGCTTAATGCACGGACATATTATAACGTTACACTGCTCGAGAATGAAACGTACCCTGCGCGTCATGCTTTAGGGGTGTGCCAGGCTCACAGGGGCTCACATGAAAGCAGTATGGCAGCTTCCTTGTTGCTTCTCTGCGCCAATGAGCAGCTTCATAGGAATGAATGGGCGCCATGTTTCAATACGGTGTCCATTTCTTTATATGTCCATGGGGCCAAGCCCGAGAAGGGCCTGGGACCGCGTTTTGCAGAGCAACGCGGTTCCATAGCCCTGCTGGGATTGTTTTTGCTGGGATTATTATTTTTCTCCGCGTAAAAGTGGTGCTGCAGCCCAAACCGTAAAGGGTTGGGACATGCCACTTGCATGACTAGATCCAGGTCCGTGCCTGGTACGCAGACAAAAAAATTCAGACATGCCGGCCACTAGGTGGCGCTACAAAAAAAGGAAAACGTGTATAACTTCCACACCGAAAGTCCGACAGTCAAACACTTTATATCCACAGATGCCCACAAGTCAGTTGCATCTTTTGAGATAGGTCACGCCCATTTCCGTATATATACATTTTTCGCTACATCGCAAAAACTGTGTCGGTCACGAAAACATACTCCTCCTACAGTTTTTGCCCGATTTGGACGAAACCAAAAGCATTATGCTCTACCGACTCCCACGAGCAAAAGCTGGATAAATAATTTTTCTACGACCATCGGAAGACCAAACGGTAGCGATTTAAAGATTACATTTTTCAATTTGGAACATTTCTTCTTCTTTTTTTAAAAAATGGTACTGCAGCCCAAACCGTAAAGGGTTGGGACATGCCACTTGCATCACTAGATCCAGGTTCGTGCCTGGTACACAGTCAAATAAATTCAGACATGCTAACCACTAGGTGGCGCTACAACAAAGGAAAACGCGTTTGGGGCTATAACTCCCACACCGAACATCCGACAGTCAAAAACTTTAAACCCACAGATGCCCACAAGTCAGTTGCATCTTTTGAGATAGGCCACGCCCATTTGCGCCAATATAGATTTTTCGCTACATCGCAAAAACTGTGTCAGTCACCAAAACACACACCTCCTACAGTTTTTGCCCGATTTGGATGAAACCAAAAGCATTATGCTCTACCGACTCCCACGAGCAAAAGTTGTATAAAGAATTTTTCTACGACCATCGGAAGACCAAACGATAGCGCTTTAAAGATTCGCCGATTAGCTTCCTTGTAATACCTTCTACGTAAGTGATCATAAATCCAAAACTATATATCGTGTCATGACACAATTTTTGAAGTATGGTTGTACTGTCTGAACGAGCTTCCTCAAAAAAAATTGGAAAATTTCGCTAAAAGGGGGCGCCAAAAACACAAAAAGTATAGATCTCCTTATCCACTTGAGCATCTTTCTCTGCAATTTGTTTGCCTTTTGGTCTATAACTCCCAAACCGAAAATCCCACATTCAAAAACTTTACATCCCCGGATTCCGTGAAGCGAGGGGCCGGCGCCGCGGACGACGACGACTGATCCCGAGTCGCGTGGAAGGCTTGGCCCCCGTTCACAACTGCTTGCAGTTCTAGTTATATTATTAATAATATTTTTTTTTTTGGAAATGTTCTGTTAATTAAAACAAAACTTTAAAACATTAAACATAGCTATTATATATAATAGGCTACTTGCACAAGCACTTCCGCGTTCGCCGTATTACAGCCACACAGCTTCCGGTTCAACGTTCTACACCTTCCACACCCGCTGTTTACAGGAGCTGCTCAAACTTAACATCACTGATGTTCATCGGATTTGTAAGACAACAATCAAAACACCGACCAGAAACTAAGAGTGGGCTTTAAATGATATGCTGCAACCTATATACACATATATGAAGGTAAGAAAACGACTTTTAACCGACTAACTTACGCTAGTTATTGTCAAATGTAAGGCTAACTTTAAGCTTTCGTTTGTTAAATTAACTGTTGTACAATACCATACGGTTTGTCTATTGTTAATCATAACATTATAACACGATTTCTGTGATCAGTGTTTTATATCAGGCTAGATGTTTTTGGTGTGTTGTCTGAAGTGATATTCATTTTATTTGTAGCACTGTTTTGCTTTTATAAAATTAACGTTACGCAGATACTTAAAGCCCCTATCTCACTGGGCTGCGACTGTTTGCGACAAGTTGGAGACTTCATTCGCAAACGAGTCTCTAAACTGTCTCCAAAAGTTCGCGGAGGTCTCAATTTCCTCGCATGAGTCGCAGAGCCGCGCAGTCCTGTCGCATGAATTTTGAACATGTTCAAAAAAAGTGTGCGACAAATCTGTCTCAAAACAGTCGCCGAGTGGTCGCAGGTGTCTCCAACGCGTCGCAAACCCTTCTCAATTTAGTTTCCGCGTGTCAGAAAGTGCGAGCAATGTGAGACAACTTTGCGAGGGGTTGGCGACTTATGAAACTAAATTGCGACTGATTTGAGATAAAAATGAGACGGTCGTGCGACGCTCGCCAGACGTACGCGAGACATAAATGCGACGTCCTGGCAAGTGTTGGGCAGGACATTCGCAAACGTGTCGTGAGGAACCAACTCAGTGAGACTGCAAGTGAAAATTGTCGCTAATTTGCATATTTGGTCGCAATTTTGTGTCTCCAACTTGTCGCACACTGTCACAGCCCAGTGAGATAGGGGCTTAACGTTGCTTGTAGAGTACAATTGACGTTAAAGATGTGTGATGATGTGAGTACGTAGTATAATATAACGCTAACGGACTTGCAAGGGGTATTGCGTTCAGTGTTCAATAGAGACAGGCTGTCAGCAGGGCAGGTGAGCCTTGTGCTATAGGTGGGTGAGGAAGAGTGAGGCACCATACAGTTTGAGTGTAGGCAGGAAGCTGTGTGCATCCCTGTTTTTTTATTCCTCAAGTTGAATGCTTTTCATGTCACCCTGCTTTTTCTAAACCTAATGTAATCAAGTCAATGAGTATAAGGTGTGTTTGGGTGATCAAAAAAAAGTACATTAAGTGACAGTAGGGAGAAAATATACCTGTAAGCATTCAGGATGGTAGCATCTTGTAGGATCACTTACAATAATACACGGTTTATAAGTTAGCATGTTCCGTTAATGGTGAGTTTATATTTCTAATTTGTGTTTTTTCCTCTTTCCTTTTACTGTAGTGAAGTCGACCAATCCCACAGGATTATCCCTCACAAAACACACCCACAGCCTAGTTTTCTCCACTCTGTTGTCATCTCACAACCCACGATGTCACCGTCAACAGCATCAATCAGGACCAAACACCGTACCTGGGGTGATGAAGCATGCACAGTAAACAGACTGTGGCTATATCCCATTACAGAGACCGCCTCCTTGGTAGGACGCGGTCTTGCGGTCTATGAAGGCTATAGCCTATGAAGGCCGATTTTAAGGCCAACGAGCCTTGTTAAACGGGACGGTCTCCGCTTGCGAACATTTCCGGTTTACGTAACAAGCCGTTACCTTGCGTGACGACTCGCCGCTCCTGTGCTGCCTAGCAATCCTGATTGCTGCCAACGGAGATAGCCCTGTCAATGGAGGAAAAAAGAAAAAGAAGTTGCCTACCAGACGAAAAGAAAAAAAAGTACAAGAAAAAAAGAAAGGAATATAAAAGTTAAGAAGATGGAGCAACACGTTGCTGTTTTGTTATTTTTTATTTTATTTTATGCAATCTCTGAAAAAAACGCAATGAATCTTGGGATATGTTGGGCCACGAAGGATACATCTGATGCAGCCTTCAAAACCGTGAAATGAAGGCTGCATTTCACGACCGCATATGAGGAGCCTTGCAAATGGAACAACCTTTG
This sequence comes from Ammodytes dubius, assembly GCA_026122265.1. Taxonomy (NCBI): domain Eukaryota; kingdom Metazoa; phylum Chordata; class Actinopteri; order Uranoscopiformes; family Ammodytidae; genus Ammodytes; species Ammodytes dubius. The sequence goes on along the minus strand of CM047509.1, from coordinate 1,675,197 downwards.
TGCGCCGCTATGACGCAATAGTCTTCAAATGCAGCCTTTGTAGACCGCAACCCCTGAATCAAGATACAGCCTGTGGCTACTTTTAAATGGGGAGTGAAATAATTTAATGTCAGGAAAATTAGGCGATAGTTTTCATTGAAGTGTCTGATTGATTTATAACCAAATCGGTTAATCTTGTCTGTGACTTTGGGAAAATAGTGAACATAGTGCTTCCTCTGAGCAAACAAACTCTTGAGTTGCCTAAAAACCCGCTTCCTGAAATAAGCCCCTGGACACATTCAATTCACTTATCAAAACCCACCTATTTAATTCAGCCTTCAGTCTTTAGAGTCTGAAGGCTAAAATAAATAGGTAATAATATTATTAGGGACTGTGTGGGGGGTGTATCAGGTGTGTTAATATAGACAGGCTATCATCCCCACAACAAGTCAAACATGTCCATTCATGGGTGTTTTCGTTCCTTTCTATGTGACCCCAACCTTTAAATATGTCTGCTCTGCAACCTCTATTTCCACCACAACTGCATTATTATTATATTATTATAATGTTATATATATTTATCAAGTGTTATTAATAATACATATCACATGCTTTTACATACTGATTGTATTTGCTTAATGTACTTTTTTTGTAAAGTGTCTAAGTTACTTGAAAATAAAATGTATTATCATTTGATGAACTGTTCTGTTTTTGTTGTTGTGCAGTCAGACATTTTCCCAGATTCTTAAATGATGGACTTCAATGACAAACATATTCAAATAGTTTATTTACAGCAAAAAAATATATATGAATTGCTTTTCTCAACAATTATATGAAGTGAGTTACATTGTACTTTGTGGAAAATCATCAAATGCACATGGCAATCTATCCTCATCAGAGTCTCTGCTTGCGAGTCATTCATCTGACACTCTTGAGTGGACTTTTTAAAACAGTTTCCCTACATGCAGTATATCACAATAAAACAGTACTTATTGGGTCGCCAAGGTTGTTGTCTGTATGTTCGGGGGGCTGCCTTTTATTTAATATTTTTTTAGTTTCCAATAACATGTTAATTTGTCCCAGAGAGCCTGAAAATCCTATCAAATCAAAGATGTTGCTGACCATGTTATGGGTCGAACTTCCGGTCTCTTTTTTTTTCTTTCAAAGGTTAACGGTTAATTGACACTAAAGCCTTTTAATTGGTCCATGGCTACAGCAGGCAAAGTGAAGCAAAAACAGACAAGAAGTTTGTGTGTTTTTATTTATTGTACATGTATTTAACAAGGAGAAATACCTCATTGAGATGAAAATCTGTTTTTCAAGAGGGTCGTGGCCGACACACAGCTGTACAGTAATACATACACAATAACACAAGGTACACAAAAACATAAAACAATTACTAAACAGGAAATATATGTGCATGCAAATACACTGCCTATGCTGACTTTGTTTCAGCGCTCACACAGTACAGACAGGTAGCAGATTGTGAGGAGATATTCACTGATTTTGACAACATGTTGTAAAAAGTTCATATGCACCTACATTTTTGAGTGGGCTGAGTTATTTAGCCTTTAAGTCTACACAAATACGATGACATCATGTTTATGTATTATAACGTATGTAACTACCAACAAAGCACCATTGAAGGACGTGCAGGTGTGACAACTTAATTTCTTTAGGCAGCTGATTGGGCTATGGAGACCCGGACCAATTTGTTGATACAAGGCCTTTGCTTGTGCCTAAATTAAAAATACGATTATAGAATGGGCCTGGCAGGGACAGAACACTGGGGGGATATATTCGAATTAATTAGGGACATTCGAAATTCGTTCGAATTTCATTTTTGGAAAAAGTGACAGCCCTAGTATACATCCCTCGTTTTGACAGATTTGAACACAATACACTTAACAAAAGTCTCACAAAACTTTCCCTCCCTGTATCATTGGGAGAGTGTCAGCATCCATTGAGTATCTACCATTTCACGATTCAAATAGACTCACCTCCTTTTGCGCTGTCCTTTTCCCAAGTTCTCGGAATCAGACTCGGTCAGGACATCTGTATTTTCCTCGTACTCAACCAATTTTGACCGGGCAACTCCATACGTTGCTGTGGGAGACAAACAAATGTGTGGCAGTGAATAATGATGACAGGCGTTCTATACATAATCCCTTACTTAATACACATGAACTTGGACAAATTACCGGCTTTTCTCTTGACCGTCAACTTGAATGTTGCCCAATCAGTGTGCGGCTCCAGTTGTTCTGCGACCGCCTTTGCCATGTTGATCTTGGCTGGTGGCCAGTAACATTCGTCCTCCTCACCCCCGGTAAACCATTTCGTGGGAATAACTGCCAATCCGCCATTATCTTCAAATGCCACTATGGCGAAAGGCAACATGCTTAAAGAAAAAAAATACATAAAATACATACAGTTGCGAGAAAAAGTGAAAATGCAGAAATCCAAGTAATCCCATAGGGTTCACATACTTTTTCTCGCAAATGTGAATAAAAAAACAAATCGGTAAATCAAAACGAACAATAAAAAATAAATAAATAGCACACTAGTGCAGGAGTGGCAATGCCACGTATCCAGTCTTGAATGGCAACAAAACCATTTTTGTTTTTAACTCTTCAACAGGCAGAGCTGCAAAGTCTCACTCTTTGGCCGTGAGACACACGCAAACCAACCAGTTCACACTCTCACACGCCACACCTCAAATTTCTCACGGGGAGAAATTAATCCCCAAAATAGCATTTGTTTTGGGGGACTTTTATTTTAAATTTCTTATTTTGAAAAGCTAACAGACATGAGTGCCGTGACTTCCTCTTTCTGAACGCGCATTAACGTTATGTTTGATGTGCACTGTGCATTCGAAGCGGGAGGCGAGCATGGACATATAAAGAAATGGACACCGTATTGAAAAATGGCGCCCATTCATTCCTATGAAAGCTTCTCATTGGCGCAGAGAAGCAACAAGGAAGCTGCCATATTGCTTTCATGAGAGCCCTGGCACCATGCTCCTCCTCCCTCGAAAACAAACTGAAAGCCGTTAAAAGCCGTTGGTCTAATAAAACGCTTGATGTGGCGTTTTGAAATGAAAAAAACTTCAGTCTTAATAGTATATGGTCTAAAGATAAGTTTGAGCCTATGATTGATATCCAGAAATTTTTTGCGGCGACACAATCTTGATCGAGGCTTGTATTGGTGTGGACGGGAAAATCTGCCATAAGGGCTTTCATGAAAATGAGCTCCCATTCACAGCATGCAGTACTAATGGGTTGGCCACTAGTCCATGCTCGCAGCTCGGAGAAGGCAGCATCCTGGGGGCCTGGGCGAGCCCCCTACCCGCACCTTCTCTTCCGAGGTGTGTGTTGATAGCGTGCCAAGTTACCGCTGATAAGAATTGTGCCCCCGCCGGCCGGTGAGTGCGCATGCATCAAACATATTAACCCTTCAATCTCACTCAAGTAAATTCAGAAGATCTTTGGATCGTTTTGTATATTGTTTTTGGTAATTTAGTTTGAAAATTAGGTTTGCAAAGTAACAAATGGCTCATCCGCCAATAAAAATGCTTTTATTCTTCTGTGTAATGAACTGTAGCCTATGTATTGTAAATTTATAGCACTTTTCATAACACAAATCAAGAGGCACTGTCACAATGTGTCCACAGACCATGTAACCCAGATGTTTTATTTTAGCTTAGTAGTTTGCATTGGTGCTGAACTGTTCCCTAATTGTTTTCTTCTTTGAATAAAGCCTAATGCTGCTAGTAAAATACCACCAGCCACTCAACCCTCAATAGTAGACATGATATAGAATAATAACCTTTATTACAGTTTAACCAAATGTTTTAACAATAGGCTACAGGAGATATTTGAAAGCATACACATGCATTGTAGGCTATTCAATTAAATTTGTGTCAGCGAAACCGTGAATGTTCTCTTTTACTTTACATAAAAATGAATGCAGAAAAGGCACACATTGCTTGAATGCAGGAAATTAAGTGTTTACTGCTCAAAATTTTCTGGGGGGGACCCCCAGTCTCCCGCTTATAATATGTCCACACCCAATGTTTAATTAAAACCTGTCCTACGACTTTGCAATTCATGAATTCGTTTATTTTGATACGATTTTTGATGTTTTATCACATTTTCCAATTGTCTTTTATTTCTGATTTATTATTAACAATATGTAAACTTGCAGGACACTAGCAAAAATGATTGGGTGGGAAAGAGGACATGGTTTTGGGTCCCTCGGTCAAAAAATCTCACTCCAAACGTTTGGTGAAACTTGGCAGCCCTGTCAACAGGTAACAGCTGCAAGTGTTCAGATAAATTGAAAACAAAAAGAATTCCAAGACGTGAGGAGTCCATTGGATAGTTGAAAAGGTTTTTGTCAGTTTCAAAGAAATTACACAGGACTTGAACAGTTCCAGATTCTGACAAAATGTTTCGCACAATAAAAACCCTTCCCCCACAGAAAAACAGTTATCGCCACGAGAGGAGGAGATCATTGTCTGTCCATCATTGTAACGCCTGTATTGATCCCATGTTGCCAGTGACGTGCGGTCAGGGTAGGCAGGGTAGGCAGTGCCTACCCTGGCGCCGTGTGCAAAAAAAAAAAAAATATTTTTTTTATTTAATAAACTTATATTTATATTATTACTGTTAATTATTTCGATCTTTACATGTAATCCGCGATTACTTTAAAAAAGTGTAGACGTTTTGATTAGAAACGTGGCAGTTAGTAAGTTACGCCAAAAAAATATTGTGCCTTTGCTGTTTCCCATTCATTGTGTACGGCAAAGAATCAGTGCCTTTGCGCCTATTCATTGTGGACGGCAAGAAAAAAAAAGTTTTCGCGCATGCGCACTTGATTCTGTATCATTTAACATGTACGCAAATAAGCATAATTCTTTGTGCCTTTTTTACGTAAATGGTATGCCACATAAGCCTTTACGTTACATATCATTCATGGACCAATTAAAATCGAGATATTACTAGACATTTACGCAGCTTAGGCCAACTTCATTACGTTGGCTATGCTCATTCACGTCGCGTTACCCCCGCGGATTTTTAAGTCAACATTGCAGCTGCCGTGTCCGTGCCCGCAGATATTTCAGACTGGAGGAATTTTAACAAATTGGATTATAATTTAAAAAGGAACAGAATGAATAGCAAGAGAAAGGCCTGCGCCAGCCTTGGACGGTGTACAGCAGCAACAGGGACAAACAATGTTCGAGCATTTCAAACGGACATGAACGGAAGGATGCTAGCTAGCTGTGCTGTCAGTCAGACTGTCACTGGATTACTATCGTCTTGCTTATTTCTACAGCCAGGGAGTCAGATTGGTGAGTCAGAAACTTTTTTGGGGTTTATTTAATAATAAAGTTGGATGAATTGATACCGAGTGCAATCCATTCTGCATTTTATATTCAATTGAGCAGTTGTGTTTTCATTGTTACTGACGGACAAACCTAAGCTCTGCAATGTGGATAAATGGTTACATTCTGATGCTGGACAGGTCCATGGGGCATGTGAGTCATTCTATAATTAGGGGTACATGTCATGTCCCGGTGTTGTATTTACAAATAACATGAAATATTTACTTTAATAATAATAATCAACAATCAATTATGTATTGGGTGAGAGTTATCTTTTATTTAATCTAAAAAGTTGAACCGGTTCCATCCTTTTTTTGTCAAAAAATACATATTCTATACCAGAATTTGCTGTTTTTGTGCTGTCCCAAGGGTTTAATGGCAGGATTTGCTTTTGAGAAAACCCAATAAATAATGTGTTTTAAAAAATTATTTTCATCATTATTTGTTGGAAATAATCATTATAACATGATGAAGGTGTTTAAAAAAAAATTGCATTATTAATATAAATAAAAGTATCCATTTTGTGCGCGTCTGAGAAATGTCTGTCAACTCGTTGACAAAACCCCTATAAATCAGCAATGGTTTGTTCCAAGGCCACATGACCAGTACCATGTGATGTCATTTCCTCCAGTGGTGGGAAATTTGAAAAGAGTTGGGTAAGTTTTTCCTTCTCCTCTTCAATATTTCATCACTTATTTGGTTTTTACATTGAGAGTGTTAATTGTTCGTCAACTGTGTTACCAACATTTTCTTGCACACTAACGTTACAAATTATTTTTTACTAATATAACTTAAAGTATATAAAAGTATTAGTTGATCAAGGCGATTTGGTGACAGGTTTATGGTTGGCAGTTAGGACAAGGCCCCAAAATGGCCGAAATGTCAACCGTGTTACCTGTCAACCGTGTTACCCATCGAGTGTAACACAGTTGACAGGGAGTAACACGGTTGACATGTTGCCAGGTTTTATTGTGATAATTTATGCTATCTATTGTTTTGTTTTTTAATAATGAATAAATACTGAATAACTGGTACATTAACTAACAATGAATAGTGTTAACTGAGTATTAACTAACTGTTTTAGGAAAATGAAGAGTTTATCTGCCGCTGAGAAGCAGCGCCAGTACAGGGCTCGGCGCAATGCCGATCCAGAGAGAAGGGCTGCATATTTGCAGAAGCACAGGGAGACATGGCATGATAACAAGCAGCGAGGAAAGGTGAAGGGAGTGAAAGATTTAAGTGAGAGGGAGAAGAGAAGGAAGCAAGCGTATTGGAGAAAGGCCCAACGTCAAAGCAGAGAGAGAATGAAAGGGATACAGAGCCTGTTTACTCCACCCCAGAGTCCTGAGGATGATCCAGAGCCTCAGATGTCAAGGTAGAGATTTATTGAACAACAGAAAATAGGTTGATCAATGAATTATGAAATGATATTGAAAAAAGAGTAGATAGAGTAATGGCTTGTCATCCTTTTTCTGTTCAATGAATATGAAGTTTAGAACTCATGATCTATCAAGTAATGCTTTTTTTTTAATCATTTTAGACAGAGACGTGCTGGAAGGAGGAAAGTGAAGAAAAGGGAGTCAAGCGTATACAGGGAACTTCAGGCTCTTAAGGAATCACTCAATCACCAGAAAAGAAAAACAGAAAAATACAGAAAAAGGCTCACAAGATTACATAAAAATGTAGGGTCACCCAGATCGAAAACCTACCACCTATTAGCTGGGGTACCTGTGCCTCAAGAAGTGCACAAAACCTTAGTTTTCCACCACGCCCTAGTAGAAAACATCAGTAAAAAGTATGCTTCCACCAAAAACAAAAAAACTAGGCAATTAATCGCAACTATAGTGTCAGGAAGGATCTTAAAAAAATACAAATTGAAAAAGAAAATTCAGCAGACGCTAGTAATATCACGAAAACAGCTGAAGAACCACGAGATAGCCATCTCCCACACAGTGAAGTATAAGTCCTTATGCCACAGACTCCGTGAAGAGGTAGTATCCTTCTTCACTAGAGATGATAGCAGTCGCCTCACGGCCGGAAAATCGCAGACTGTAACGAGAGGGAAGATAAAGAAACAGAAACGTTTCTTAAATGACACAATGAGGAACTTGCACCGAAAATTCCTCCTCGAGAGCCCCAAAAGCAGGATATCCTATTCTTTGTTTTGCCGTATGCGGCCCTTCTGGGTGGTCCATCCATCAATTTCAGACCGGGAGACCTGCCTCTGTAAATCACACGAAAACCTTGGTTTTCTCGTAGAGAAGCTCCATTTTCTCAACATCATTGGAAGCACTGACTTGGAAGAAATGGCAGAGTCCATTTGCTGCAACCCAAAATCAAAGAACTGTATGTACAACATTTGTCCTGAATGCAAAGATCGAGAATTTCCTGTTCCCACTGAGAGGGATTTGGAATCAACTGTATATTTCACACAGTGGATGACGGAGACAGTTCTCAGGGAGAAAAAGAACAAAGAAGGAGTTAAGGAAAAAGTGTCACACAAAATGATTGTCAAAAAGAGGATGGAAATGACGCTGCAGCACCTGCTGGAGCTCTTCCAAAAGCAACTGATTCACTTCAAAAGACACCTGTTCAATATCAAAAGTCAATTTACATTCTACAGAGAACTTAAGATGAAAATGACACTTCAGGAATGCTTAATCCATGTGGATTTTTCTGAAAATTATGTACACTGGAAAAAGTTTTTCAAGCCGTACTTCATCTGATTATTATTTTGTAATTCGATTCAAATAACCGTTTTTTGTTTTATTTTTAAAATAATTTGTTTTTATTTCGAAATACTGTTAAATATAGATATTTTTAATTAAGAGCTCAATTAATAAATATCCATTTGGACAAATGTAAAATTATAAGGTTGTGTATTCAGATGATTAATAATTAGTCAATCAATCCAAATAAACATTATTTGTTTTCTTTTTAAAATACTGTTAAGTATAAATATATTTGATTAGGAACTCAACTAAGAAATACTTGTTTCGACAAAGGTACAATTTCAAAGTTGCGTACAAGCCTGCGCATGCGCATTAAACACAAAGACGCTTGACTACTGGACCAAACCGGATCTCAGCCAGATTTCAGCCATGAAGCCCAAGACCACGGACATATCAATACCTGAGGCAATCAAGTTCCATCAGATACATTCTAGTAAGTCAAATCAACAATAATGCTGCTGTGTTTAGTAACCTGTTAATTGTATACAATATATTGTCTCTATACTGACTTTCTCTTGTAGATAAGTGTAGTTTGAAACATTACACTAGGTGTTCGCTAGCTAAATTTGCACGAGGTACCACGGTTGGAGTTAATAAGCCTCAATGTCTAACCTGTTCCAAAAATAACCACAAGTTAGTATGAATACATTTGACACATGGCTTATTTTATATGGGTAATTAACTTGAGATTCACTGTAATAATACAAAGACCATAGAAGCTAACTTATATCAAATACTATGTGAAGGAGCTAGCTAAAGGTATATGAGCTAAGGATAACGTTAGCTAATGCAGTTGTCAAGTACTTTATGGACGTATTGCTGCATGGGCGCCAGTGAGTGATGTCGGTTGCTTTTCAAATTAGTTTAGTACTGGAGTGATGAGTCGTTAGGGGTGTTCATTTATGTTCCAAATTAAGTATCGTTGCGAAATACAGTTTATGTCGTGTTTTTATTTGGCATTTTGTAAATCCCATTGAAACGGACGGCATCGGTGGGGGGGGCACGCGTGAAATGTGTTTATTTTTGCCGCCGCCGGCAAACTCGCTGGTGTTTGCTTCTCTCGCTCTTCCCTGTGGCTCTCTGCCTCAGACTCGCATGAATTGGCAACTCACTCGCTCCCCCCGCCCCCCTCTTCCATCCTGAGTCTACTGGGCTCATACCTGTGACGTAGTCTGCAGTGCGCGCTGTTTGTGTGTTTACTTAGCTTAGCTTTTACCGCTATCTGAAAACAACTAGGGGGACAAAAAATCACGAGATGGCCTCTTATGACAGGCGAACGAACGGGGGAGGGGACGGCGATGGCGGCCGCCGTAAACTTTCTGCTTTACAGGTCCATGCTTAATATATGAGAGGTAGTCTACACAGGCAAACGAGCGCCGGAGGGCGGACGATTACTCTGACTTCACGGAGAGTTTTTGGTCCGACGTCACACAACCACGTCAGCATATTTATTATCTTATAAAAGGTCCATGGCAGCACCAAGGGAGGTGCACACTGTTTATTATGAACAATGAACTAAAAGTCTATGAAAAGTAAATGTGCCTGTATTTTTTTATAAAATAAGACATACTATGGAGCAAAACCTGTTCATGTAAAGTGATGCTATATTTCCAAACAAAATAGTGCTGGATCCATCATGTGGGAGTAGTGAAGGATGTGGAATAATCAATAAAATGCACAAACTCTTTGCCATGTGCAAGTTTCAAATTGTTCCAGTAGAAAGCACTAAAGAACAAGATGTTGTTTCATGTCATGCATTGTTAGTGCAGAACAGACTCATTTTGCAGGGACTATTTAAATTCATCGTATTACTGGTGTGATGTTATGCTATATATATATATTGCCCTAATGACCAACCCTACCCTTATGCCACATTATACTTACTGTCTTCATTCAGGATACGGACATCGCTACAAAGAGGGAGATTGCACTTAAATGTCTCATTCTTAACATGGGGGAAGCAGTGGAGGACCTCATCAAAGATTTCCTGGTAAGGAGAGATTACTGTAGAGGTGTACACTGCTAGCTATGGCTGTACACTTTATAAGACACAGGATGTATTTTATAGTATAACATGACATGCTCTTATCCAGAGTTACAAAGTAATGAAGTGTGTTAACAAGTCCAGCTTTCAAATATCTCCCACACAGGGAGTAACCAATAAGCATTGCCAGCAGCATTTAACCCTCACCATGCTGTTAAATGTGCAAATATGTAGGGGTAAACCAAGGCTGGATCAATTCCAGATTTTTTTATTCTAATTCTAATTTATTTTCCAGGTGTCAGAGAAGGAAGAAGCTGAAATGGTTTTTCAGCAGGAAACCATGGCAGTCTATGTCATCAGCGATGCTCAAGCCTTACCTCAAGACATTGGAATCATACTTGAGGGACAACAGGTTCTATCCGAGTTGCCTTCTGTGGCAAATGCTGTTGCCATTCTCATGGGCCTCATTTATGCTCTCAATCTGGAATATCCGAAGACTTTGAAACTGACATTTGAATACATCCAGAAAGTCCTCATGGAGCTGGACCCGAAACGCATGACCAACAAAGTAAAGAGACTGTATGACCAGCTCTACAATAGAGCTTAGTTCAGATTCACACAAACATCCCAGTTGACCACATTAGTTGTATCACGTTTGAGTGGCGCCTGTTTTGGAATTATTAAATTCTGAGTTCAGTACATGCAAATTGTTTGAGAAATGACTGTGGAAACAGATTGAACACTGCACTGGCATGTGTATATATTTTTTGTTTTTGTAATATTAATATAAGGTTTTGTAATAATATCCATATTGTTTTGTAATGCCAGCTCTAAGTGTCTAAGTTAACACATCCAAGTGGACCAAGTTAGTTATATCACGTTTGAGTGGCGCCTGTTTTGGAATTATTAAGTACTTATTTCAGTAGTAGAAACTAAAGCTTTAAAGAATGTAAGAAAACATGCAAATTGTTTGAGCAATTACTGTAGAAACAGATTGAACACTGCAATGGGATGTGTATTTTTTTTTGGTAATAATATACTATTTTGTAATAATATCCATACTATGTTGGAGTGCCAGCTCTAAGTTACAGTTTAAGGTAAAAATCTCACTTTGAGAATGGATGTGTGGAAATAATGTCTGATGTGAAGGAGGCTAATAAATATTGATATGATAATTATTGATCTAGTCCATATGTTGGGGGGGGGGGGGGGGGGTTAGATTATATATTAAGTAATGAATCTTAAATGCGTTTGTTAATTTAATTATTTGGATTTTATTTGAATTTACATTAATTACAATTTTCATTTAATGAGAAATATTTTTTAATTTAATATATTTTTGATTCGATAAAATGAATAATTTCTAATGCATATTGTTTCTTAAATGAGAAACAATTGTTTGATTTGATTTTTATCTTTTAAATTGGATAAAACAAATTATATCGGATGCATATTATGACTTGAATGAGAAACAATTGTTTGATTACATTTTTATCTTTTTGATTGGATAAAACAAATTATTTCTGATTGATATTTCTTAAATGAAAAACAATTGTTGGAGTAAATCAATATTTTTTTGTTTAGGATTTAACATACAATTTAAATATATTAACTTCATTCAAACAATAAAATGATACTTTGTGCCAAGTTGTATTATTTAGTTTTTATGAACATAGAAAATATCGTTTGAGGCAAGTTATATATTTGTCATTGGCTCAAGTTATGCAATATAGATGTGAACCATTACCCTAGATTTTTTCAATTGGTTCAATGAAAGACTTTTTCCAGTGTATGTAAATATTCTTCTGAGATCCAAGCCGTCCACTTTGCATCAAATCAGCAGCAGGCAACACTCCACACTGGAGTTCTACATGTTGGTGGACAAGAAGAGCATGTGTGCTTTGCCACAATCGCTTCATCGAAAGAGAAAGGTCCTGCAGCTATCTGGACTCACCTTGCACCTATACTGGACCTGGTCAAGGCTTCATACCCTGATGTGAACACTGTTCATTTCCTTAGTGATGGGCCCTGTACACAATATAGACAGAAGGGAAATTTCTATCTGTTTTGTACACAGCTGCACCAGTATGGCTTCCAGTCAGGAACCTGGAACTTCTTTGAGGCGAGCCACGGTAAGGGTGCTCCAGATGGAGTTGGAGGCCTCCTTAAAAGGACAGCAGACAGGCTTGTCAGCCATGGAGAAGATATCCCAACTCCTGAGGTACTCTTCAATGCTCTTGTGGATGCAAAGTTAAAAATGAAGCTGTTCTATATAAGTGACGACAATGTCGCTGAAGCTATCAAGAACATGCCAGAGTGTCTTCCAGTGGTGCCATCAACTCTGCAGATTCACCAAGTGGTAACAGTTGAACAGAGAAAAATAACCTATCGAGAGGTGAGCTCCATATGCTCAGCAAGACAGACCCTGGACTGTCAATGTCATCCCACCAAAACATTTGCGTTTGAGGCAACTACACCCACACAGGAGCATACAAACACTCAGAAACAGCCAGAGTTTGCTTGGAAAGATGCAGAAGTTGGCAAGTGGTGTTGCCTAAATTACGACCATGACATCTATCCTGGAATAATCCAAGAGATTTCCGAAACACATGTGGAGGTAAAATGTATGCATAGGGTAGGCGTAAACCGCTTTTTCTGGCCAGCAAGAGAAGATGTCTTGTGGTATTTGCATTCTGACATCATTACAATGATTCCTCCTCCAACTGCTGTCACCTCACGTCATGTTGAGATAGACAAGGAAATATGGGCAAAGATCTCAGACATGTAAATTAAATGAAACAAAGAAGGAAAGGAAAAACAGACATGAGATGCACACAATAAGTTGAAAAGGATGTTTTGGAAGTAAATTAAATATGGATTAGTTAAAAATGTTTTGTAAATAAGAATTATTAAAATAACCACAAGAATGAAATGGTGTTTAATATGATGAGTTGAAAAGCAAAGTATGGGGAAAGATCTAAGACGTGAATCACATGAAACGGAGAAGAAAAGAAACACAAAGATGAAATGCATACACGTTGAGTTTTCTTTTTTGATTTTTAAATATGAATAAGTAAAGAAAAACCACAAGGATTAAATGAAATTGAATGAGTTAGAAAGAAAAGGTTTTTGTTGTGAGTAATTTACTTTTAAATAGGTTTAAATTGTTAAACTGAGTTTATTTCTTTTGTTTCATGTGTTAATATTGACAGAAGGGAAAAGGTTCAAGGTTTCAATGTTACAATGTTTTTCTTTGATGTTATCTTCTGTATAGTTCAATGAAATTTAACTCATCAGCTTAATTGCAAACTATAATTAAATTTGTTATCAAAATAAAAAGTTTTAATCTAAAAGAAAGTTTCTCTTTTCCTTCTAATGTAGCCTGTCCTGTCAACCGTGTTACTCCCGTCAACTGTGTTACTTTGTCTGTCAACTGTGTTACATATGGTTTTTATGTCATAAATCTGGTAAGCATTGGATGGGTTTTAAAAAAATTGATGTGGGATACCTTTAGAGAGGGTTCTCTTACATAAGAACTTTTTTTACCTCTTAATTCCATGTAATATGGATGAATGTTAAAATAATTGTCATATTTGATAGAACCCGCCCAGAGAATCGTCATTATCCAGCTCAAAATTCATATTTTCAAATCAATTAGACAGACAAACTCACACCCCATGATAAATAGACTCAAAATCGTCCATACAAATGTTTTATCAAAAGTGTAGCGGTTTATTATTATGTCTTTAATGACACATGTTTGTCCGTAACACAGTTGACAAAGTAATGAATCAAATGGGTACTTCCGGTTAAATATTTAAAAATTCTTTACAGATTAAGCTCGGCAATTAATGTATTTAACACAATAAAGGGGTATTTTATGGAAACAACAAGAATATTTATCTAAATGGCACACTGATTTATTCGCTTTTTGGTTGATGCCAAATGTACCCCTAATTATAGAATGACTCATATGCTACTGGTACTTTATCTATTAAAATAAAGTTTATGGAGTGGAGTTGCCATCAGTTATGCTGTAGTCCTACATAATGATGAATGCTGTCTTTTATTTTTAAGTTGAATAGAAGTAGTACCGGTAGTTTGAATCGGCGAAGGTTTGACTTGTTGCCTTACGTTTTTTCGGCCCTCGGTGTGAGGGACGGGTCTGTTAAGTCGATGGATGCGATGTTTAATCATTTTAGACCAAACTACAGTAGGCTACGGGCAAACCTGAAGTCACCGTCGTGACATTTCATATACGTCCCGTCTGTGTGTGTGAGTGAGTGAGTGAGTGAGTGAGTGAGATGAGTGAGTGAGAGAGAAAGAAAGAAAGGGAGGAATTTATTTGAAATCGGCCGTGCGTGCCTGTTTGTTGTTTATTGTTTTTGATTTATCAATATATAGGTTTAGAGAAATCTGGCTTTCAGAACTCAGTGCCTACCCACTCACTGACCTCACCGCACGTCACTGCATGTTGCAGTTGAATTAATCATAGGTCCAGAAAAGTGGAGCTGTTTAAGTGGGCTGCAAACTGATGTGCTCTTTTGGCTTGCCACTTTCTGTTTCTCATGGAGCCGCCTGACTAGTTGTTGGACAGGGTTTTGAGGCTGACGGACAAGTTTTTTAAGTTTACCTAAAAATGTCTCGAAGGGAAATGCTGAAATACTATCTAACGGGCCGAATTTCCGTGCATCTTGAGCTAAGTGGATCAATGAATCTTAGCTGACAAAAGCATGCCATAAATTGCAGCAAAATTGTACGAAGTTCAAATCTCTCAGCATAGTCTAAATTGGTTCCCAAACTTTTTGTGCCCAAGGCACACCAAAGGACAAAAAAAAAATGTCAAGGTACACCTATTGTGCAAAATAGCCTTATAACACGTGTTATCACTAATATCATCTGTTTATCTGTTAAGTTTATAATTATTTACTAATGCCAAATAAGATGTGACGAAGACAACTATTCTACTCTACTACTATATTTATTAACAAAATGCTTCACAAAAATATCTAAACTTTTATCAAATTGGGCTTAATCAAACACACCCATTTCAACCAGACAGGTGAGGCAAAGGAAACAGAAATTCAGCAGAGAACTGTCCATGAGAAAGCTGCATGGTCCTGAATCTGACCTACAAATTATAACTGTAACATTTAGAATCAAGCTTTTTTTGTAAATATTCTGCCTACTAACAAATCAGTGGGACACATGTGCCTGTCGGGGCGCACAGATTTTTTAAATCCTTGGTGGCACGGAGGAGAGGGCCACTCGCAAGTCCTGCTCAACAGAGAGCCGTGACCTGGTCTTGTTCTTCATGTAAACAAGAGTGGAGAACGCCAACTCACACAGGTAGGTGGTGGGGAAATGAAGAAGTTGGTCGAAAGCGTGGTGGGAGATGGTTGGATATTCTGATGCACAAACCAACCAAAACTGATCGAGTGTGAGCTCACTAAATTTCAGTTTCAGCGTGCGGTCCGCACGGAGCTCTGCGCTCTCCTCTCTCTTCTTCATAGTGAGCTTCTCGGTTGAGGACTCGGACTCCTGGTTGAATGGGTCTCGGATCCAGTCATTGTCCTCGATGTCCGCCACACGTGGAAAATAGCGCTCAAACCTCTCTTTTAAGGTCTGAAGGCGTTCGGCATATATAGCGCACTCACTGGCTGCCTGTGGCGCAGCTGATGCCAGCGGGAACATGTTCATGGAGCCCTGTTCCAAAGCCTCGCGCCACAGGGTCAGTTTGCCCATAAAGCCCCGAATCTTGCCTGTGGATGATAAAAAAATTCATTCCTGCCCTGAAGCTTGGCGTTTAACTTGTTGAGATGCCCAAATATGTCTGCAAGGTAAGCCAGCCTGGCGCACCAGCTCTCATCCGCGAGCCTGTCCTTATGTGGGACAGCGTGTTCACGTGAAAATTCCAAAAGCTCTTCCCGAAGCTCGTAAAGGATAAGACTTTCCCCCGAGACAACCATCGTACCTCTGTGTGGAGGATCAGGCTTTGGTGGTCGGCTCCCATCTCAGCGCACAGCTGGGAGAAAAGGCGAGATTTGATGTAATTCACCATCTGCACAGCCTGATTCAGCACCTCAGTCAACTCCGGGGACATGGTTTTGGCAACTAATGCCTCTCGGTGCAAAATGCAGTGGTTGGTCACTATCTGTGGATTTTGTGCTTTTACCTTTGCAATAAAGCCTCTCACTCTCCCCGTCATGCATGCCGCACCATCCGTGCACAGACTGACGCACATACTCCAGCACAGATTGTTTTCTTTTAAGTAGTTATCAGTTACCTTGAATATTTCTTCTCCCGTTGTATGGCTTGCCATTTCTTTACAGAAGAAAAAAGTCTCTTTAATAGAGTCACCGTCAACATACCTGACGTTTGCCAGGAGCTGGGCAGCCCCACTTATGTCGGTCGATTCATCTATTTGAAGAGAAAATCTGCCGCTCGCCTGCAGTTTCTCTGTTAAATGTTGTTCAATGTCTTCTGACATGTCATCTATTCTTCTTTTGATTCTGTTATCAGATGTCGGCACCTTGGATAGCTCATTTGCGGCATCTGGACCCAGCATGACACCTGCAATTATTTTGCAAGCAGGGAGGATGAGTGTCTCCGCTATTGTGTGAGGCTTCTTTTGCTTTGCAATAAGGTCCGCTAGCATGTAACTAGCCTCCATTGCCTTTTCAGACACTTTCACGCAATCCAACAAACGGTCTTGCTGCCTCTGGTTCAGATCCCGCGCTCTTTTGAAATAGGCCAGGTTTCTCTCAGCGTGGAAGGGATGTTTGGTTTCCAAGTGCCTCTTCAGCTTGCTTGGAACCATATTAGCATTAGCTAACTTCTCCCGACAGAGGACGCACTCCGGCTGAGGAATGTTGACATCCCCGGTCCAACTGAAGCCATAAGACAGGTAACTTTCATGATAGGGGAGAACGGGGTAATTTGTCACACGGGTTGGTTGTCACAATCGTTATATCTCAGAACCAGAAGGCGCTGTCTGTGAAATTTTGGTATGTAAATATCCAGAATTGGGATCAGAGGTCACCTACATAGTCTTCCTTGGAGTTAGACTGCTGAATTTGAGGTGAGACGACTGTTTGTGTTTTTCATGTCAAATTGAAAATATTTAGCTCCTCAGTATTTTTCTTCTAGGTTTTTACATAATGGGTTTATAACAAAACACTTGTTACCCATACAAAGTGTGAAGGGTAAACTATAGTTTAGATTGTGGTTAGCAAGCTAATTAGTTATCAGATGGTTGTTGGCCTTGATGCTAGCAAGAAATTCAAGTTGGGGTTGGTCGTCAAATTTTTTGGGGGGTTGGTTGTCACATGTTATCTCAAGGCTGCAGCCAGAAAAGGAACCCAATAACGAAATAAATTGTCAAGCTGTATCCTCACTGACACCCCAGAGAAGGAAAGAATAGAGCAGGAAAAGGCAGCTAGCAAGCAAAAGAAAAAAGGGCAACAAAATCAAAACAACCCAGTGCATCCCAAACTAGACCAGCTGCCAAGGCTACAGAACGTTATGTAGGCCTATTTGTCAACGTGACAATGCAATTAAACTTTCAAATTTAGGTCTACTTTCTTGCCTTCTTTTTAAGATTATTCCCATTAAGATTACATTGTGACAAACAACCCCATAGTGTTTGACAACCGACCCCTTGATGGGGTTGGTTGTCACAATGTGTAAGGGTGTCTTTGATGATTAATTTCTTCTTTATTACAATACGATAGAAAAAGTGAGGGGTACACATTTCAAGCCAACACCTTAAGCTTCAATTTAATATAGGAATGACTATTGAAAGATGTTCAGGTGATAAGCAATTCTCACTAGAGTAAAAAGTGTGCCTACTTACCCCGTTCTCCCCTACTGTCGGCTGACAGTTTTTTTCCTCTTTTCTTTCGGTGGGTTGTCGGACTCGGCAGTCTCTGCACTGGTGGTTGGTGGTTTGCTCCGCACGAGAAAGCGCTCCATTTTCCCTATTGTTTATGTTTTAATGTTGTGTTGACCTACTGCCTTGATGTGTCACAGTCTAAATTAAATTCCCACCGGGCAACTGCTGCGAACAGCGAAATGTGAGATCCTCTTTGAGGATTTTTTAAATAGTTTTTAGATAAAGAGTTTGCCTCTGTATTATGGAATGAGTGCATTCAAAGTAGTATAGGGGAGAGTAGCCTAAGTTGTGCATTTTGGAAGTTGCAAAACCCCTTGTTTCTAGAAAACCGTGGAAGAAATTGGAAATGTGACCACATATTTAAGAAGAGCCATCCATTTGACTCATCCTGTAAAGAAGAGAGACACAAGGAATAAGATATAAGCACATTTAAGCTAAAAAAAACGGTGTTTTGCCTTTCAAAGTAAAATTTCCATGATCAAGGTTTTTTGATTATTGTGTCTGAACAATTATAGACACGTTTGAAAACATTTGACACATGTTTTAGTGCTTTGGTATGCTACACTTTGAGTCTATATAGTTATCACGATGTCAGCCCTAAATTGCTGCATCATGCCTATTATCCAAAATTCTGGGGATGGGGTGATTTGTGCCAAAGGGCCTAGGTGAGTTATAAGTAAGTAAGTAAGTAAAATGTATTTATAAAAGCACATTTATGACCGTTTGCACTGTCCAAAGTGCTGTACATAGTGCATTCAGTAGGTAAACAATGAAGGTAAAATAACAATAACCAAAATAAAAGACGTAAAGCCCATACATCCACATAAACACAGATAGTAGTGCAGAGGTAAGATAGTTAATGGGGAGGAAACACCAGGGTGTACAATGGGTTTTGAGCTGTGATTTAAAGGCAGAAATGTAGGGGGAATCACATTTGTCAGGTGGCAGTTGGTTCCACAAGCACGGAGCAACTAGTGCAAAGTACATTTCTGAGAGTTGTGCCAGTGGCATGGCTGTATACGCTGGTCACCAAAAGAAAGTGATTGTCTACAGTAGCTCAGAAGAGAGTGTCATCTCAATTCCACTTAACGACACCACTGATGAGAGTTCAGATGGCCAGAAGAATGATGGTGGTGACTTTGTCATTGTGAGCTTTGCAGGCAAAACCACCTAGATCTGCTAGGCCTTGTTTAAGAAAATGTACCTTCAATCTTTGTCAACTATTTACTTTATTTACTTTAATACACCTTTGATTGTCTAATGGATTTGTCTTGCATTACAGTTTTTGAGATATATATAAATTGGCACAATTCACCCCATCTTATTTTCTCCAACGTGGGGTGATTTGTGCGACAAGACAACTTTTTTTCCGAAAGCTATATTTCTTAAACAGTTTATTCCAGATCCAAAGTTTGTATTGCCAGGGATGCACAACATCCTGAAATATATGTACATATTTGAGTTGGAGACATAACTGTCAAGGCCTCACTTTAAAATCACTTTAAGTAAAAAGTTGCACAACTTAGGCCACTCTCCCCTATAGTAAATTAAAATAATATTTTTGTATAGTTGTATACTAAATTGCAGTAGGCTATGGTTGTCACAAAATCCCACGGCACACTTGGACTTGCCTCACGGCACACCAGTGTGCCGCGGCACACAGTTTGGGAACCACTGGTCTAAATTGTCAGGAGAACATAAGGCAGGACTCAGAAGAATTCTCATAGACACAGATAGAAGTAAAAAGTTTCTGTACATTCTACTGGGAATATTATTGAGGAGAACAACAGGGCCAGTGTAAAGTAAAAATTGCGGAAGCTCTGTAGCTTTCCATTTACCAAATTCAAACATGGATCGTGGTTTCCTTGCAAAATTGCTAGGTATATATTGCCTGATAGACACCATATATGCAGACATTACAACAACAAAAATGCATAGCTTGCCTGGATTTCTGCGGCCCCTTCAACCAAAGAAATATTAACTTGCGCATTGCGACCAAGCACAGAAGGTGCACATAATCTAAAACAAAACTGCTAACTAATCCTATACCCAGATCCATTTAGGGGGAGGCTGACAGTTGGTGCTGTTGATAGCCTTGCCTTTCAAATTGCTCATCTGTCCTGAGCGCTGCTGATATTTCAGGATAAACCACCTTCCCATTAATGTACTGGCCTTTTTGAGTGCACCTCTCACACCCGTAATAGCCAGTGTGGCCTTTGGAGCATTTAAGAAAGGCCCGCGCAGGTGCATCACAAATAAGAGCATCGGTTTATGGTACACTGAAATGTACACCATTGTACACAATACCTCTCTGAGAAACGGCTTTCATATCTACAATGAATTCTTGCAAATACTCTTGGACATTTTTGGGTTTGGACGCACCGGAGTACACTCCAATTACAAACACACTACACTCTGGAATTTCCTTAATCTTTCCCAGAATAGGCCACATACTCATACTGGAGCTACGAAATAAGGGCAATCCATCTATATTAATTCGAAGTGTGAGAGTATCTGTCATATTTGCTAAATGTCCAAGAGATGTTAGTTCAGCTATGAGAGCATTTTCGATTCCAAAGTGGTAGTAGCACCCTCCATCCACAGCCAAAACATCGCAAGATCTGTCAGTAGACATAAGAGTTCTGGCATCCATTGGGATATCAAGGCCCTTCCTCCTTAGGATTTTAAGAAGTGCAGCCAGCGCTGTTTGTGGTATGTTGAATTCTGAAGCCCATTCTGCAAGCCAGTGGCGTCGCTAGGCTGTTTTATTCGGGGCTAAAGCCCCAGATCTAATTTGATTAGCCCCGAATCTAATTTTGAAAAAAAAAAAAAAAAAATCGAATTTCCGACGGTCCTTGAACGCCCCTCATTTACCAGAACAGACTGGACTAGAGCAACAAGTGCGTCAGTTTATTATTCTATCTATGGTCAGTACACTTCAGCAGCCAGCCAGTCTCTCAGTGTTTACAACAGGTGAGTAGTAGTGAGCACAAGCCCTAGATTTCACAATGTCTTTACTATATGTCAGTAATTCAAATGTCTGTAAACGTTTTGAAAACCTTACTTATGGTAAATGTACTTGTACTTTGTCTGAGGCTAGAATGCTCTAGCTAGCTAACGTTAGTGACTGTATTAGTGTGATGGCACCAGAGGCATTAAGCCTGCTACTACTATTAAAATGCGCATTTTCGCGCGCTATGCACGCGCATCGCCGTAAACATGCGCGCGCATTCACCGTGAACGGCCTGGGCTAAGCCCCGGATCTCTCAAAAACCTAGGAACGCGCCTGCTGCAAGCCCACATGAATCATCATCATTATCTTCTTCCAAGTCGGAACATGCATCTCCATGCGAATTACAGTCACTATCACCAGCAGACACCCAGTTTTCAGAATCCAAATCATCAAATGAGGGAATGTTGCAATCATAAAAGACATCAGTGGAATTCTCTTCAAAATCATTTGATGACTTCTCAAAACAGTTCTGATCACAAGCATCGTAGAAAGTATCCATGGAATCTTCTCTTTCAGAGTCCTTTAACAAATCATCTTGTGGGTATTCCCTTTCAGAGCGATCCTCATCAGTGTTGCCAACTTAGCGACTTTGTCGCTATATTTAGCTACTTTTCAGCCCCCCTGGTGACTTTTTTTTCAAAAAGCGACAAGCGACAAATCTAGCTTTTTTTCTGGTGTAATTGGTGACTTTTTCGCCGAAGCAAGTATCACTTTTAACGCTTCTCAACGAGCAGCGGGAGCCTCCCGGCCCGTCCCCCGTCACAGACAGAGCACTGACAGACGGCCCGGTCCTCACGCAGCAGTCCCCCCCAGCTGCGGTCAGAGCAGGAGATACACCATCTCCGCTCGTGTTACGTTAGCATCACTATTAGCAGTTAGCAGCTTTTCCCACCTCTTCTACAGTCTACTACGAGTAGTGCAATTAAAAATGTTATGCAGTGCTTTTTTAAACCATGAGCATGTATGATTACTGCTAGACTTAACATTACCATGTTGGTTGTTTATGCGATTTGTCACGTTCATAACACTAGAACCTCATCTATTCAAATATTACTGTATAAAACCCCTGTCTACAAATATGCAAATTAGGCGATGACGTCATCTGGCGACTTCTAGCGACTTTTTGGACAGCCAATAGCTACTTTCCTTACTGAAGAGTTGGCAACACTGATCCTTCATCCATTTCAGAGTCTTTTGCCAACAAATCATCCATCATCAACTCATTTTCAACACGACGCAAATGTTCCTCCACTTTCGCTGATATCTTCCTCTTTTTAGTTCTTTCTGAACACGCCATTATTTCTAAAAAAGAAGAAGAAAGTATTTAAGTTTTTAGCTATGATTAAAAACTGCTTGTTAAAACTAATATTAATAGAACTTTTTTTGAATTTTATTTCATGAACTGCTCTTACAGGGACTACAGGTAAGTATTTAAAAAGTGACCTTAGCGACAAAAATACTTATTTTAGTGTCAAATTACTCTTTTTAACATATATACACACAGGTAAGTATTGCATACAGTCAAATTACATAAAAAAATGTAAATCCCAGATCAGTAATACCACATTTCTCCAGACTGAATAATCTATGAATTTGTATAATTACCTACTGTGTGTCTCACTGCTTTTACTTTAAACTTCTATGGATTATGCTAATGAACTGAATTATCTAACATAACTAGTCTTTGACCCACAGCCATTTACTATATTATTTTCACACAGATTACAAGTTTTAAACACTGACAACCGCACACTACTTATAAAAACGTCATGCAATGCTGCTTTAACCTTCATGACTGGGGAACACCCAGAGGATGTACCGTTAGCATTTACTAGCGATTAGCATTAGCTTAGCCTGCTAAACAATACAGTTTTCACTCCTTATTGCTCACACAGAAAAGTAGTAGCTGTACAGTGTACACGACGGGCGAGCGAGGCGAACGAACGAACGAACACACACACACTCTCTCTCTCTCGTTCGCCGTCCTTGCGCGCGCGCGGGAGCGAGACCGTGTGTGTATGAGAGTGTGTGAGCACGCCTATACAGCGCTGACACACACACATTCTGCAGACTAATAAGATAATAAGTGAAAATAATATCCAGTCTAACAGAACTGCTATTACAACAAGAACTAATAATATCACCACAGCTAAAATCACGTTTATTTCTGGAAAAGAGTACGGCAAAGACGGCGAATTTAGCATGTTGAGACTATAGCCTAACCATCTCTCTCCTTCTCATGTGTGTGTGCGCGCTGCGCTCACCTCCTTAACTTTCTCCATAGCCCATCAAAAAAGAAAAGTGCAATGGCTACACTTCTAAATAGCTAAAAAGCCTGATAAAATTTGAATAAAAAGTGGAACTAGCAGTGACTGTTGTTAAAATAAGCCTATAACAAATGCATCCATAATCAATTTTGAATATCTTAAGAGTGGAGCCCAGCTGGAACCCACTTATGCCCATGCGTAGTTTAGCCCATCTTGTGCTCATCTACTGCCCATGTGGGGCCCAACAACAAAGCCCACTCTGAGCCCATGCCCAGCCTAAGCCCATCTAGCCAAAGTGAGGCCCATGTGGGGCCCAACTAGACGTGTTTGCAGGGATGTTTCAACACCCAAGAATATTCAGTTTTATTAACATATAAACATGGAGTATACCTAAATAAAGAACAGGGGACTCAATGACGCACCGTAATTACTATAGTACACGGACAACAAATGTATCTGTCTGCACTATAATACAAGCACATTTGTAACAACAAGCATGACATAAATAAACTAGCTTTTGTATCATTACTCACTTATCGTCAGTGACGCACCCTGGCTGCCCACAGTTTGCTCAAACTCAGCTCAACTGACGGAGCGCTAAGCAAACAGTATAACGCTGCATCCACACCAAACGCGTTTGGGGCGGTCACTTTGCATACAAAGTCAATGCACAGACGCGAATGTGTCTCGCACGGCGCGCCGCGACTCATTCGCGTGAGTTGAAAATATTCATCTCAACGCTTTGAAGCGAAAGCCAATCAGCGTTGACACTCACTCTGACGTCATGACGTCAACGTCGCTCGTCATGAAACAACAATGGAGGACCAGGTAATTATAGCCGTTTGCCGGCACCCGGTACTCTATGATACGAGCCTTTACGGCTACCGGGACCAGACTAAAAAAGAAGTGGCGTGGAGGGCTGTGGCGGAGGAGGTCGGCCTAACTGGTGAGTCATAAAAATGTGTATGAGTTATTGTTTACAGCCATATTTGAGCTCCAAACTGAACCAAGCTAGCTAAAGTTAGCGTCAACCGGCATAGTTCCGGTGATAACAGTTTGTGCTTTGTTTCTTGTCAGCGGATGTATGCAGGAAAAGATGGAAGGGACTCAGGGACACATAACTCAAGGGGGAAAAAAGGAGAGTGAGGCCAAAAGGAGTGGGGCAGCGTCGGGGACATTAAGAAAATGGAAGTACTCTGCAGTCCTGTCTTTCCTCGACCCCCACGTTACACCTAGGGCTACATGTAGTAACATGGAGCGGGGGTCGGGGAAGATAGGACTGCAGAGGAACCAGGGACAAGTCAGGCAGAGGATTGGGCGCTGAGCTGTCTGTGGCCGGGCCTTCAGGAGGAGGAGGTTGGTTGAATTGTCAAGTCACACATAGTAATAACACGTGACGAAAAAGTCAAGAACGATCTCGTCTTCTTGTAAAATAAAAGGCTCACTGCAGGAAAGGGTCAGATAGTGTAGTTACTGGAAATATGTAATGTACTGACATGGGTGTATTTGCTGTCACCAATTTTCTATACTAGTACCTGTCAAGATCACACATAATTATGAAACCAGGCAGGCCTTAAGTTGTCGTTTCAAACAACCGAGACCTCGAACAAATGCACTGAAAAAAAACTGTATTGTACAGAGCTATTGCATATTGGAACGGACTTCCGTACTGCCTCATTCTAAAGTAAAAAAATAGTATTTAGAAGGGAATTGAAAAAAGCTGTTTTGAGAAAAGAAATCAGGTTAAATTCAGTCAACCAGTGTTTGTAAAGCTGCAGAGTGCCTTATTTTGAATTCTTAGTTTAAACCTATATATAGGGACAGCTCTTAATGAAATGATCTCTGAATGTATACTTGTAGTGTGTATGTATGGTGCATGCAAATGTATTCTGTATGCTTACAATATGAACCTTTAGGCATCTAATGTGGGTAAGCGGGTGTGTGTATGCACACGGTATGATGTAGGCTATGATTTGAGTTTCTTCTTTTTTATGAGAAAAATGTAATTGCTTGTTTCAGATTTTTTTTGTGTATGTGATTCCTATTTTGGTAAAACTGTATAGGAATTGTTTTGCTTTTTAGGGACCCCAGGAAGAATAGTTGTCACAATGGTGACAACTAATGGGGATCCAACAAACAATAAACAATAAACCAATTGCAGATTATCATCATCACCAGCCTGAGCAGGAGGACCTTGACTCACCCTCTGAAGAGACAGAAGCTGATCCTCATCCTCCTGTGCTCACCCCAGTACCACCAAGAGGTATGTACATGACAAACGATGTATTGCATTTATAAATAAATATAATGTATGCATGGATACTGTGTTTTTCTCGATAACATGTACTTTATTCCCTGCCTTCCTTAGTTAGATAAGCAAATATTTTTAGTCTGAAATGTTACATTTTCATTTGAAGCGATGCTTTGATTTCATTTTGGAATATTCAATAGATAACCATAAATAGTTAACCTGTTTGCATTCCCTTAAATTTGTATTTAAATGGGCATATTTACCTAAATAATGGTAATTGAAGTAAAATGTTAAATTAATCATGATATTGATTTGAGGGCAAATTGCCCAGCCCTTATAATAACCATATAAGTGATAATTTTATAATGTTCTCATTTGATACAGGGAGAAAAGCAAGTCAAAAAGCATCCAGGGCCAATGAGAGCGTCATTGAGAGGATGCTGATGCAGTCGCTGGCCCGTGAAACCACTCCTGCTCCACCTCCCCTTTCAGAAGACGAGGTCCTCTTTAAAAGCCTGCTTCCTGCCCTTCAAAGGTTGCCCCTTCAGCAGAAGGAACATGTTAAATTTAATATCTACAGACTCATTTACGAGGCCAGCACCGTGGTGCTTAATTTGGAAACGGTTGAGGGGGTAAACCTTGTCTGGCAGAGGCTTCAGTTGTTTTTCTTTTTCTTTTCTTTTTTCGCATTTTGTATTTTTTTTGTAATTTAATTTGATAGTTTATTATTATTTTTTCTTGTCGAAACATACAAAATAAATAAATATAACTCCACTTGGATTTTCAATGAATTTATTTTGTTTTAAAAATACTGCAGTTGCCTCTTCTGACCTCCGCAGGAAATTGCAGGACGCAGGTTGCCTTGACACACATCTCTGCTACCTCTGGCTTGACCTCCATCGCACGCCTGTACATCCTCCATTGGGAGGGGAGGATGCCGAAGGCATTTTCAACCACCAGTCGAGCTCGGGAGAGACGGTAGTTGAAAATCTTCTTTTCACGAGGGAGGATGCGCCCAGGGTATGGCCTCATGAGGTTTCGCCGCAATGGGAACGCCTCATCTGCAACCAAAACATGTGGCTGGGTTCCCCTCTGGTCAGCTCCAGGAAGTAGCAGGTCAGTGGGCAGGTCGAGGGTTCCAGACTGCAGGGCTTGACGGAACGCGGAGTTGGCCAGTGTCCCGCCGTCACTAGATCTCCCGTAGCCGCCAACATCAATCACCCGGAAGCAACGCTGGGCATCGACAACTGCAAGTAATACAAGGGAGTATGTCCCCTTGTAATTAAAAAACTTGGACCCAGTATTGCCAGGGGCTTTGAGGGTCACGCGCTTCCCATCCAGTGCTCCACAGCAGAGTGGAAAGTTCCAGCGCTCTTCAAACACTGCCGCAATGGACCTCCAATCCTCTGCCGTGGGCACTGCCATAAACTCCCCCACCAGGCATTCCCAAATGGCAGTGGCAATGATGCGGACTGTGGAGACCCCAACATGGAAGCTGTTGGCGGTGGTCCTGTACGAATCCCCTGTTGCAAAGTACCTGCAACACAGACAGTTAATATAACTGAGTTATGTCAAGGTCTTTTTTTTTATTTTTATTAACCTTTATTTATACAGGTAAAATCTCATTGAGACCCAGGGTCTCATTTACAAGAGAGACCTGTTCAGGTAGGCATCAGCAGCAACACAAAGTTACAGACTAACTAAACATACAGGTGACACAACACAGAACACAAACGGTAAAATAACACAGTACAAAGGGCAAAGAACAAATTAAGTACAAGTTAAGTTATGTACAAGTGCAGACCCCCACGGACTGTCTCAGGAGCCTTCCTACTAGCAGTATAAAATCCCCTAAAGAAAGAAAACTGGACAGCTTCAGCCTCTGCTGGAGCCTGTTCCAGGTTGCAGGCGCAGCGTAGGAAAATGCCTTCTTGCCCAGTTAAGTACGGACTGACGGGATGGCAAATGAGATGAAGTCCAGGGACCGGAGGCTGTGATCGGACTGTTTCCGTGCCAGATACATTGTCAAATAAGAGGGGAGCAGTCCGATAATGGATTTATAGATAAAAAGATACCAGTGAGTGGTTCTGCGCATGGAAAGTGAAGACCAGTTTGTGAGAGAGTACAATGTACAGTGATGTGTGACTGCTGCTGCTTGACCCTGGTCCTCATCGTCTCCTGGCCCTGCTGTAGCATCAAGGCTGTCCTCTGCGATCATGTCTTCCTCGACCCCCCAAGCCATGTTGCCACTGGACTCTCTCGGGGCAATAAAGGGGTCGAGAAATGACATGATCGCAGAGAACCTCCACCTTCTAGCTTGCCCTGCTGCCTGCCCACTCCTCTTTTCTCCCTACTTCCTTTTCTCCTTCAGGTAAGTGTCCCTTAAGTTCTTCCACCTCCTGCGACATGCCTCGACTGACAAGAAACAGAATATGCGCTCACTGACAAGATCTTCACATGTAGACTACGTAAACTGTTGCATCGGGTAGCGTGACAAGCTACAGCGGACTGTCCCGTGTGATAACTGGTGCTAATGGAAACTTGAACTACGCTGGGGCTTTATGCTCTTGATATACGCTGCTAATAAGCAGGAATGCCTGCTCTATTCTGGGGCTTTATGCTGGTGCTAACCGGTGCTAAGCGGGAAAGTCTGCTGTGCTGATGCTGCTCTACCCAAATGCTAATAGGTGCTAACTTGGTTCATATAAAGCAAAGCCGATAGTTGTACACACACAACAGACAAATATCCACATAACTTACCAGGAAGCCCGACCTCCTCGCTCACCCTGAGCCACCCCTGCTCCTTCTTGTTTCTGTCCTTGTAGAGGACACTGGTGGTGTCATAGAGCACCAAGTTGCCGTGGACACTAATTATTATGTTCTCATCCATTTTCGTTTTCTTCTCGTCTTCTTTCTTCTTGTCCGTCGTCGCGAAGTGAGTGACGTCGGGAGGAGGTCAACGCTGATTGGCTATCGTGGCGCGGCCGGCGGCAAAAAGTTCAATATTTTCAACTTCTGCGGCGGCCGCGCGAACCGCTCGCCGCCGATTCGCGCTGCGGCGCTCAAAATACATTGACTTTCTATGTAAACTCGCCGCGCGGCCATGTGCAGTGTGTTGGCACCTTAAGAGATCGGCTTCATGAAACGCGCACATCGTGTAAGTGATTACTGTATGAATAAAGAGCGATTTAACACTTATATTAATATAAATAAACCGCTTACTTCACCTTTAAGTTGGTCCTCATTTAGTAACAGTGCCCATGCACAGATTTGGGCTGTTATTTATCAATACTTTCGTTCCCTGAATTTATTCGTATTCTCAGAACAAAGAAAAGAGAGATAAAAAGGTAGAAATATATATGACTTTTTGACTTATGTCAACATTACATCAATGTGATGCTTTGAAGGGACAACAATTGCATTGACAATGTGTAACGGCTGGATCAGGAGGACACAGGCGCGGAGACAGTATCAGTATAAAGAAGATTTATTTTGGAAGTAACCAGCCGGGGGTTAGGACCGGGATCCGGCGGGGAGGCTGGCTGTCATGGGGGCTCCAGGGAGAGAGCAACGGGGCAAGTCCAGGGGGGCTGAGTGGGAGCGGGCTAGAGCAGGCAGGCAGAGAGGTCCGGGAGGAAGTGCTGGCGGGCGAGGGCTGGAGCTGGTGGCTGGAGTCAGGCCGGGAGAGCTGTGGCATAAAAACAGGAGTTAGCCAGGAAAAATGCAAAAAGCGGAGCTGCAAACAGGTTAGCTTAGAGAGAGAACTGACTGTGTGGAAACAGCATCTACAATCTGGCAGTGTCTGGAAGGAAGGGCCGGGTATATGAAGAGCAGTTGATGATGATTGATGGCAGCTGTGAATGCTGGTGATTGACTCCAGCACACCTGACTCCAACCCTGCAATTAGACCAGCACATAGACAAGGGTAAAAGGGAAAAACAACACAAGGGCTAGAGGCCCAAGCAGGATCATAACACAATGAATATTATTTTAGAAAATCCATTTAGTTGTGACTTCCTTTAATGTAGTCTAATGTAAAAGAAACATCCGGTATACGCCAGGCCCACTTCTTGTTGTGTATCCGGATACAGATACAGACAATTTTGTTGGTTGAACAGATACAGATAATGACGTCTCCGCACACCCCTAGCTGCTATGTTTTAATGCCATGAGATCGCAGTATAGGCTTTATTTTGGACTTGTGATGCTCAAAAATGTGAATGCTCTGTTTTGATGTAAGACTAATGTTGAAGGTGAAGTAAGCAATTTATTTATGTTAAAATAAGTGTTAAATCGCTCTTTATTCATACAGTGATCACTTATATAGTGTGTCCGTTTCATAAAGCCGATCTCTCAGTCAACCGCTCTGCATGTAATCGGCAAATAAACTTTTCGGGGGATCCCGAAACTGATATCCAATCACGAGAGAACGCTACAAACGGCACCCGTCTCACTGCCGGTGCACGCCAGAGCGACAGATGGGTGAATGTTTATGCACCTACAATGTCGGAGCAGGTAAAAATCCTTCCCAATGTCTGTTTTGATGGTTTTTATCATGTTTTATCACACTTATTTATATGAGATGGTGCTAGATAACTCGCTGTTTGAAGACTGCAGTGCATTAAAGTGGGCGAGGGAGGGGACTGCTAACTGCAGTCAGTGACAGGAAGTTAGCTAAACTGACCATTCCGCTTACTGAATCTTTAAGTAAGTTGAGCTAATTCTGAAAGCTGTCAATACAAACAATAGCATTTACAGGGCTCCAGAGTGCGCCTAATTTGGGCGCACGTGCGCCCAAAAATCTGGAGAGTGCGCCCAGATATTTTCACTGGTCGCACCAGTGCACCTGAAATTTTTCACGTCATATTATGTAATATTGGGTGCTGTGCTGCACGATTCTTCTAATCACGATGTGAGCTAGAGCAATTACATTCCTCACAAATGGCTGCGATTGCGATTTAATATAGGATAAATGTGCGCGCGACGCGCGTGTGTCTAAACGTTCCAACCGCTCCTCTCGTCTTTTTGGTAGCGTACTCGGCTCCTCTGACAGTGAGTGTGTGTGTGTAGCTGCGCGAGCACCTACACGGCGTGCAAGACAGGTGCAGACCATGGTGCAGACATCAGAGTAAACAAACAAACATGGACACCGACGCGCATCAGCATCCACGCTGAACTGTGACGGAAATCAAAGCCAACGTCTGCTATATGGGGATTTTTAGGATTCAGTAAGGTGACGTTGAACACATTGAACTGCTGTCTAAAACTTGGAAAGTAATAGTCGCTATATGTCGCGTGGCAACCGGTGGCAACTCGCCCGGTCTATGAATTCAGTGCGGAGAAAAGTCGAATGCATGAGAGTGAAGGGCCACGCAAGTTTCAGTAAGTTGTCTTGAGGAATGCCTTTATTTTCATGGGGAAATTATGATTATTTAAGTGTTTTATTATTTTGAAAACAGTGTAGGTAAGGGGTGTGCACGAGTACACGTGTACTCGTTTGGTAAATCATAAACGTTTACGAAAAAATTCAATAAATGAAAACCGTTTTTTTTTTTTTTTTTTTTTTACTTTGGGAAATGATTATAGGCTATCTCCAGGAGTGGAGGGCGATGTGATTTACTGTACTAAAGCAAATAACACAACACATTATTGTGTTTGGTTACAATATTTATTGATTTAAATATTTAACTGCACGCTCCACCTTCAGTTTCACTTTTGTTTTCATCTCCGTCTCAAACAGCTGATCGGCTCGCGAGCCCAACGGCCCCGACAGCGGGAGTCAGTCTGATCACTAGGCAGTTATGATCACTTAAGTCAAAAAGCTAAATCATGAAATGACTGCCTCTCTCTGTCTGTCTGTCTGCTTGTCTTTCTCACTGCACACTGTCACTCCAACAGCCTCTGCAAAAAAAGTGACGTTGACCCCCCCCCCCCCCATATTATGGTTAAATGTGTACACCACAAAATTGCAGACTGTAACCATTTAGACATTTTTGTAAACATTCACACCCCTAGTGTAGGCTGCTAGCCTAGTACAAGCTTTATTTTCTATATATTTTCAATGATTCTTAATATGTGTTAAATAATATAATATGTGTTTTAAATTGAGATCAAGTTTCAAAACTATCAATAATCGCAAATTTTCCTTGAAAACCAAGAATCATAATACCATTTATTTATTATATTGCATCGCAAATCGCAATATTAGCCACTATAATCGCAATCGCACAATTTCTCCAAAACGTGCAGCACTAATTTGGTGCACCCAAAATATATGCTGGTGCACCTAGATGAAAAAGTTAGGCGCACCGGTGCACCCAATGAAAAAGTTAGTCTGGAGCCCTGATTTACTTATTGACTATTACAGACCATTAGGATCTTTTATTTACAAGTATGTTTTTCAAACAAAATGTTACCACTATACGATCACTGTTAGAAGTAAAATGCTTTTATGCTGTGGTGCGGGCGAGAACAGACTGCAAGGCTTTTCCATTAATTGCACACTGGTTGTGTTTACTGTCCCATGTTGCAGATATAAGAAATAAAACCAGTCCTGTGCTCCATCCAACCTGTCCTCCTGAGGTTCATTCAAATAGCAGCAGAAGCAGTATTACAAAGGTCACACCTACATTGTAAATAAATTAGAAAGAGTATGTTTGATTTAGTGGTGAAATTAGGACGGAATGATAGATACTAAACAGTCAGTCTAATGACTAAATACAGACTTAACCAACATTACCTGAGCAGAGACGTGTTGCTGTGATCCTTGCTCTGCACTCCAATGCTCTTCCTCATGGAACATGATGTGTTCATTTCTACTTGAATCTGAATGTCTCTACTTTTTCCACTTGAATTTGGAAACTTAAATATTGACTTCAGGTTCAAGTGTTAAGAATTCAAAATCAAGTACAGCAATTCAATTTCAGGTGATATTGACACATATTTCTGCCCATACTTTTCAATCGGCAGCATTGTTCTGAAGCGTTTAGCCGACAAAGCTTATATAGTTATTATTTATTTAGTTGACTAAAGGCTGAACAATATCCACTGCATTTCAGTGCATGTCATTTTGAACTGTCAATTAACATTGCAACTATTACACCAGCAACCCCCTGTAGGAAATCTATTCACACATTATCATTTTCACATGACAGTCCTGTATGTCATATATTGTGGAGATATGAATCCCACAAAGTAGCCTTCTACACTCCATGATTGAAGGTGCTATCTCCACCATTCAATCTTGCCTCTCACTGCTGTTATGTTTGATGAATAGCTGGCTTGACATACAGTTCCTCAGATCTCATTTAGATTGTAGCCTGTAGCCAGAAGGGCCTGGCGCCATTAAACTCTGGCAGACACACACTGTATGCATGAACACACATACTGATCACACACACACACACGCATACATACATGCGCAGAGAAACATATAGGCTAATAAAATGCCTTCTGACTAGCACACAGACACACATTAAACACTCATTTGCATCAGTCAAAGTCTAATTTAGGTCATTTGAATCAGACTGTACACTATTTTCCCTTCCTCCCTAACTCTGTCTGTCTCTCCAGAGAGACATTGTATTCCCCCACACAATAGTTTAACTAGGCAGGCCCATGCTTCAACATGTTTCACATAAAAACCTTAGGAAAGTCTCGACTCAAAACCTAGCTCGCAATGAAGCCCGCTGTAGTGATGACAAAGGCTGTTTGTGGACCATGTTATGGCTGTTTTTCTGCAAAGCAGTACTCTGTTATCACTGATAAAGTGAGTTCCAACTCCTTACATAGCCCCATCAGTGTGATAACATAAAACTCAGTGACAATTTACTAGCTGGACCTCCGAATATTTCTTTGCACATCCCAATTCACAAATTACATAAAAATAATTGCATGAACCATCCTTTTAATACTCTGGAAAGGCTCTGCATTGAAAAGTTTTGTGTGGGGGAGGGGGTATAAAAATGAAAAAAGCAACAAAACATTTACACTGAACAGGTTGGATGTGATGCACACGCTGGATCTCGGAATGGTTCTCCTCCAAAGTTTCTTCATATCCGCCGCCCATGCAGCTATGATTTATTTGAATTCTCATTATTACCCTTTATTTAACCAGGAATATTTCCATTGAGATTAAACATCTCTTTTTCAAGGGAGTCCTGGCCAAGAAAGCAGCATTTAAACACACACACACACACACACACACACACACACACACACACACACACACACACACACACACACACACACACACACACACACTCACATTTAAAATACAATGAAAGACACAAAACACTATAGGGCAAATCACAATAAAGCATCAAACTTACTATAGACAGTACTTACTACTATAATAGCAGGCGTGTCAGCAAAACTTTTTCGCAACATATACACAGTATAATGTGCGCATGTGCGTGAGTGCCTCGGTGCTCCCATTTACCTGCCACATGAAGACCTGACGACTGCTCACTCTAACATACGGAGAAGAAGCAAGATAACGGCCCTCCCACACTCTCTCAGATAAGAGGTTCTTAAATGGCTCTCCTCCTTCAGCCACCGTCATTTGTATTACTCCTGTCATGCTAGTCGCGCAATACATACCGGTTTCTATACCCCAGTCCCAATATTAATCAAACCTTTGACTGACTAATAGGGGTCTACCTCTCAGAATATATGTATATGAATGGTCTATGACCTGACACAAAAAACTATTTATTTAAATATGTAATTATACAATACACTGCTATTCAGTTCCATCCAACTTTTAAGATTTGCGGTTTTGAGTAACTAAATGTGTGGAAATGAAACCGTGACATCAAGTATTGAATCAGTAGAGAGTATTAAAGAGAGATAGTAAAATGATGTCACCACCTATGGGTTTGTCCCAAAGATTACTCATAGTATGTCAGCTAAAATACTGTAAGCTTAAATTTTCTAGATTTCATTCAAACAATGGGAGACACCATTGTTAGTTTTCTGTACGGAGAGGGTGAGGGGACTGATGGTTGGATCATTCACAAGGCTTTAATTGGCATGTAACTGGATGAATTATTGCAACAAAAGACAAACAACTATGTTTAAAAATAGCAATTAAAAGCCTAGTGTTGGGAATTCAAAGGGGCAGATTTTGTTTCAGTTATGAATGTTAGTGATTTCATCTACATTGGGTTTGGAGACAGAAGCTTTCAATTTTGCCATGCTGGCATCTATGAAATCCCTCAGAATGCCCATCACAACATCTACTATGCCTGGCCCCAGACCATGGCTTAAGTTGGCGAAAACCTGGCCATTCCTCTGTACCTCCTTGGCCAAAACTGGTGCCTGGAGGAAGACATTGAATTGTATCAGTTTATAGCTTTATCTGTGCATTTTTATCATCATAGTGAAGCTTCTAACCTATTGTATATGGTAACTCAACTATAATGACTCGTTTCCACCGAGTAGAGCGGGTCGGGCTGGTGCAGCTCAGAGCAGGACAGCTCGCTTTAAAGAGGACCTATGATACTTTTCAACTTTTATGACCTATAAACGTTGTTATAATGATGTATAGTCATGTTTAACCATACTAAAGTATCAAGTAATTGCGTACATGCATTTCGACGTATTCCCTGCTGACCGCCTGGGGTGGCTGTGCAGAGCACTAAAAACTATGGCAGCCAGTCGAGCCGATCTTGTTCAAATTTCCGGTAAAAGTGTGTCACCAGAGATTTTTGCCATATATGGTCAGGCAAGCTCCCAGGTTGCTATATATAGCAGGGGGTGACATCACTACACCAGTGCTCGTTTAGCTCTGCCGGTTGAGATATAATTTACGAAGCAATAGACCCGAGTTTGCGTCCCGCCCGGGCTGAATCTTTGCAGACATTTAGAATCACGACTTCCCTTCGCAAGGTAACCAATCACAACGGAGTTGGGTTTGCAGGAGGGGGCGGAGATGGCAGAAGCAAAGTGTTTACAGGGCCTGCTGGATCGCCAAAATAGAGAAAGAGCTTCCCGAAAATCTACATAGTTTTTTGTGATGTGATTCGTGTCAGGTTGCTCTATAGCAGTTTTTAACAAGAAATTAAGACCAGAAAAGTAGTATAATAGGTCCTCTTTAAAGAATCTCTGTGTTGTTTCCACCGCGACCCTACCACCACCAGAATATGGGTCAAACTATTGGGCTGTGGAACAACTGTGGTCAGGCCAGCGGTCTCTCGTTTTCGCTTGGTCAAACCAGCCGCTTCTTTATTTATTCCCCCTTGTTCTGAGCGTATTACGCCGGTAAATGCACAGAGACGGCTCGGTGCAATTGAGCGAACAGCGCTGGCTGCGGCAGCTACGTGACATTGTAGTAATGGGACACAGTGTAGCCCACACTCATTAATTTAAAGGGGACATATTATGCTAAATCTCGGTTTTAAAGGTGTATTTCCAAGGTCTACTAGAAAAGGTTTTCATGGTTTATTGTTCAAAAAACCCAATAGTTTTCTACCATTTTCCATTTCTTCATCGCCTTTTCCAGCCTTCTCTGCCCTCTATCTCAAAAGGTTGGTTTTGACATCTTACCCCCCTTCGCAAAAATCCTAAGCTGTGTCTGAAATCGCGCACTTCTGTACTTACACTTACTTTTTTGAGTGCACTTTGCGCAAAACCGGAGAGTGTGCCAAAATGCAGTGCACTGTAAGTTCCTCGGTCGTGCACTCAAAACGGTCTAAAACTTGAGTGTGGAGCGATGGACACTTTCCACACTCAACGGCCGCCATCTTGCCTACGTAGCGGAGAGGACGGGACATTAAAATCAAAATAGAGGAGCTTGAAGCAACTGTGGAGTCGGACGCGCTCTACAAAAGTTAAATTACACATTTGTTTTGTTTTTCCGCGACTTATGTGTCTGTTTTGGCTATCGGTAACGCAAGCAGAAAAAAATACCACCGAAGAAGAACCGTCAAAATGCAAAGTCATTTCCGGTAGGTGCGCGACGGCAGTTTGGACAGTGCGCTGTAGAAATGAGAGCACTGCGTCTATAAGTAAGTGTACTGTAGGGATAATAAAGTGCACTCAATGTAAGTGCACTTACGTAAGTGCGCGATTTCAGACACAGCACTAGTCTGCTCTGACTGGTCAGATCTACATGGGCGTGCATGCACCGCCTTGCTCATTTACACTATACCTACCTACATGGGCATGGCACACGCCCAGCTGTCAGTTTTGTTTACTTTCGGCCAATGCAGCATGGAGACCAATGTAAACATGTTTAGCTTCATTTCTACCACAAATATCGGCACACTAACCAGTTCTAACCTAAAAGATGTACAACTGAACCTGTTCAGACAGGAGTCTGAGCCTCAAGATTTCTGATTTCCCTGACATTATCCTCAGGTAAATACTGTTTAATTATGTCACAGTCAATAACATAATTTGAGCTAAGTATTTATGCATAAACTCTCTAAACTGGTAACATACACCCTGTTTTACATTTGTCTTTACAGGTCTGTGGAATGATCTACAGCCCAGTGGAGTGAAAAAGCTTTGGTTGTGAACCGATACTGAGTTGACATGTAAAAATGTACAGTAACCATAATGGAAAAGAATGTATCCTGACTCATGTCAAGATTCACTGCAAAGGCATTATCTTTTGTAAAATGTATGGTTGAAATAATTATGCTTTAGGTTTATCAGAGCTGCAAATTATCTGACAACATTTCAATATCTAGTAGATAATGTATCATTTGTATTGTGATCAATCATTCATAATAAAGTTTTACCGTTAAAAAAATGTATTGTGTTGCTTACTGTCACTGTCAATTACATTTTAAAAAGACCAAAAACATCCTTAAAAATAAAGCAGTTTATTCATAGCCAGTGGAATGAAAATATGAAGTGTACATATCAAACAGAAGCAAAGCCATAACTTTTATGTAACTGTCCAGTTGTTGTTGGGCCCTGAAGAAGACCACCTGTCCCACACAGTGAACACATCCTCCTCTGAAGGAACAGATAGTGTGACGGTCTTGGTGGCTCCGTCCGGCTCCATCAGGTCACTCAGACACCTATAAAACATGGCACATTCAATGTTACATCATGTAGCCTAGCTGACATGTATAGGCCTACATCATACATCTGTTATGGCAAAGCTACAACAAATTCAGTATAGCCCTGGCTCAATAAGCAACACGTTCTGAGTGATACTGTGTGCTTTTTGAAATATAATGGACAGGAAACAAACAGCAGCAGTCTATGTGTACATTACACTGGAGATCATGTAATAGGCCCACTGCTGCTTCTACTGCACACTGTCTGCAGACGTATTGCGGTGTGTACTTTAAGGCCCTATGAAATCAGTTTTATTTTTTCACAAATTCCGTTTTAATCTCATGATTTCCGTTTTTTTTTTACAATTAACACTCATTTCGTCATCAGAACGAGTGTCTAATTATTGCGAACAAATATTCTAACAATTTAATCAGATATAAGGCTAAATTTAAAATACATCACAACATTGCACTGTTTTAGTGCTTAAAAAAAGCGAAAAAACAAATTTGTTGGGTATAGGCTATAACAGAAAATAAAGCCATTCATTTTGTGCTTCAAGTGAAACATTAAATATTATTTTTACAAAAATAATAAAGTCCTTATTAACCTTGCAAGAAGCTGGACTAGAGTGAATATTGGACAGGCTTTATAAGTCCATGGCTTTTACCTGTGGGACAGCGCTTCACCCAACAGCGGGCTGCAACACCAACCTACAGTCTATTGTGCGACGGAGAGCTAGTTATCATTAGCATCAGCGTTAGCCGACATCACGGCAACAGCTGAATAATGTAACACATGACACAAGTTACACTACATGAAAACCACGGGCTGTAGACGCTAGAGTTATAATTGCGTGTAGGAAACATTGTTGAGACTGGAATTTCGTACCACAGCGGCCGTTCCATAATACAACACTCCCTTTAGCAATGGCTGAATATAAGACCTCCCTGTGCTTTGTATCTGCGGGAGCGAGTGGCATTAATAACTTCAAAACAGTAAAGGTTTAACATGATTACGTGCTTTTAGATGCTTTAATCATATGCCGAATTTATAAATAGACCATATTATTAACAATAAATTAAGTCATGTACATGTCAGAGTTACGTACATGGATACATTCATAAGTAAACATTGAATAGACAGATTTGTGAAAGGGGTTTGGCGCTGTGTGTTACATTAGCGATCCTGCAGCCAGGCTCTACTTTTCACGGCAGTAGTTTGGTCTTTAGATGTCGCCAAACCAAAATTCCTCCCTAGTTCTGCTTTAATTTCAACCGTGTTGTTTCCCTTTGCCTTGGAAATTGAATTTCACCAAAATAATGGCGAATTCCGTGACATTCCGTGTTTATTGCCCGATTCCGTGATAGGGCCCTAGTACTTGAGCTATACAATCAGACAGCAGGGAGGTAACATGATGAAGTTATTAAAAAAAATACTCTTCAGTTTCCAACACACCCTACAGTTTCACCGTCTGTTTTTCACACAGGGGCTGTCACGGCAGGACTAACGTGAGCTCACAAAAGAGCCAAATAACAGTCACTGCAAAAGACTCACAGCTCTAACCGTTAGCATAAAGCTAACAGTAAAGCTAGCGGGCGCTAATGCTAAAGACTAAACCCCGCATTCTCTCATTTCAGTCGGTGTTGGTTATTATAGGAGGGATAAAATAAAGCACATTACAGACATTGAACTAACAAACGGACAGAATTATTTTTAAAATAGGACTACTTACATTTCGGACGGATGGTGTCTCAGTCTTCCTGGCACAGTCTCCTCCACATTCCAGTAAAAAGGCTTTGATCACACTAAAGGCCAGGACACACCAGCCCGATAATCGTCGTCGTCAAAAAAAAAGACGAATCTGTTTGGTGTGTGCCGTGACGTCGGCCGACGTAGAGGTCGTCGGGCTTGTTTTGAGCCTGTCGGCCGCCGATTGAACATGTTCAAACGGCGGCCGACCGTCTTTCATTTGGAGCAATTTGATTGGTGGAAGGCTAGCGAATCAGTGAAGCGGGTAGCACAAACAGCTAACAACAGCTAGCCATCGTTTTAATGTGTTTGTTCGTTTCGTTTTGAGAGTACTCACATGCATCAACCCTTGTTGACTGCTCGACACCATGCTCGACACTCTCTGCTAAAAATTGTGCTCTTATGGTCCATAAATATAAATACGTATTTCTATCTATGTTTATGCTCTAGAGAGCTGTCCCATCATTTCCGGCTTTCGTATTTTTTCGGGCCACAATACAGATTAGCGCCGCCTGCTGTTATGGAGAAATTACGTCCCGCGCAAGCAACAGAGCGTACGGAAAGTCAGCAGTCAGTTTGGTGTGTTCTCTGGCCGCGACGGGAAGGCTGGAGCTTCCTGAAACAGCCGACTCCATTTTTTGCGTAGTCGGAACATGTCGGACTGGTGTGTCCTGGCCTTAACAGATTGCAAACCTTTGCTGGAGATAGCCTAACAAAAAATGAAGTAAATCCATTCAGCCCTAGTGTGCTTCGAGGCTGGGGTGTGATGGTAGCTTGAAGTTGAGCTCACACTGCAGCTTGCTTCTCCTCTGTTGTTGCATGAGCGAGTGGAGGCTCAGCCAGGTATGTGTGGTTACCAGTGTGGCCAACTCTTCAGTAAGGAAAGTAGCTATTGGCTGTCCAAAAAGTCGCTAGAAGTCGCCAGATGACGTCATCGCCTAATTTGCATATTTGTAGATGACGTCATCGCCTAATTTGCATATTTGTAGACAGGGGTTTTATACAGTAATATTTGAATAGATGAGATTCTAGTGTTATGAACGTGACAATCGCATAAACAACCAACGTGGTAATGTTAAGTCTAGCAGTAATCATACATGGTCATGGTTTAAAAAAAGCACTGCATAACATTTTTAATTGCACTACTTGTAGTAGACCAGGGGTGGCCACTAGGTCGATCGCGATCGACCGGTCGATCGCGAGGGTAGTGTGGGTCGATCGCGTGGCATTCTTTAAAAAAAAAAAAAAAAAAATTTTTTTACTATGAAAGAGCAAACGAGCCGTGCGAGCATGCGCCGACGTTCGGTGGAGGGAGAGAGGACACCACTTTCTAATTTGACATACAGTACATATCAGTTTGTTAGCCAGTGAGCTAACCACAGCTAATCCAAGTCAAGGAAGTGGAGAGGCTTCTACACTGTGACAAATTCTACTATGTAAAATACAGCCAGAGAGAGGAAGACTGTTCAGACAAACAGACCACCACATATTCTAGTGGGGCAGAAGTGATCATTGAGAAGGATTTTTTTTGTATGACTCTATAAGTCCGCCTTTAAGATAAACCTATGCATTTGTGTATATTTCTTGCTCTTTTAAATTAGAATTGCTTAAGCCAGTGATTTTCAAACGCGGGGTTATGGCAGGGGGGGCGCGGATGAATATGTGAGTTTGTGTTTTTTATATTAAGATCACGGCATAGCTGGACAAGAGTTCTTCTGCTTCATTCCTCTCACTGCATTTAAATGCATTCATTATATTACAGAGAAATAGGTCTCGTTAAAGAAAAAGAGCACCAAGCCCAACCCAGAGGACCCTGCATGCATTTTATTTTTATTTTTTATTAATATTTTTATGGAAAATCCATGTGTCTTTCTTCAATTGCTTCTAATTCATCAGACCCAGTGTCTCCAAATTATTTGTTCACACAAAATTCCTCATATTTAGCCTCTTAATTTTCCTCTCAAAATGCACCAGATTCATGCATTTCACTTTAAAAAGGTGAAAAAAAATCTCCCGGGGGGGCATGCCCCCGGACCCCCCTAGGAGGGTCTGGTTCTCTGCTGGCTACTATTTTCCTCCAGCAGGATATTGGAGGTACTAGCGTGGCACTGGATGTGTGAATGACATTTAACTAGGCAATAATTTGGGCAAGTCTGTCTGCCTATCTTTCTCACTCCGCTGATATTTATTGGAGACTTTGGTTGTATGCAGCAGTTTTTTATTTTCTATACTGGAAAATACCTTTAGGCTGCAATTCTGCAGACATGTTTCCTCTTAACTGAGAACCGTACCGTACAGAACAGAACCGTGACTTAAAAACCGAGGTACGTACCGAACCGTGACTTTTGACCCCTAATAGTAGGTGGTAGCTCACTTTGACTTGGTCATTTTAAAAGTAGCTCACAAGCTGAAAAACAGTGGCCACCCCTGTAGTAGACTGTAGAAGAGGTGGGAAAAGCTGCTAACTGCTAATAGTGATGCTAACGGAACACGAGCGGAGAGGTGTGTATCTCCTGCTCTGACCGCAGCTGGGAGGGACTGCGGCGTGAGGACCGGGCCGTCTGTCAGTGCTCTGTCTGTGACGGGGGACGGGCCGGGAGGCTCCCGCTGCTCGTTGAGAAGCGTTA
Organism: Ammodytes dubius; assembly: GCA_026122265.1. Lineage (NCBI taxonomy): Eukaryota > Metazoa > Chordata > Actinopteri > Uranoscopiformes > Ammodytidae > Ammodytes > Ammodytes dubius. The sequence goes on along the minus strand of CM047509.1, from coordinate 1,633,303 downwards.
AAAGTGATATTTTTTTTATTTTTTTTGATAAAAGTGATACTTGCTTCGGCGAAAAAGTCACCAATTACACCAGAAAAAAAGCTAGATTTGTTGCTTTTTTGAAATAAAAGTCGCCAGGGGGGCTGAAAAGTAGCTAAATATATCGACAAAGTCACTAAGTTGGCAACACTGGCGGAGAGGTGTATCTCCTGCTCTGACCGCAGCTGGGAGGGGCTGCTGCGCGAGGACCGGGCCGTCTGTCAGTGTTCTGTGACGGGGGACGGGCCGGGAGGCTCCCGCTGCTCGTTGAGAAGCGTCAAAAGTGACATTTGCTTTGGCGAAAAAGTCACCAATTACACCAGAAAAAAAGCTAGATTTGTCGCTTGTCGCTGTTGTGAAAAAAAAGTCGCCAGGGGGGCTGAAAAGTAGCTAAATATAGCGACAAAATCGCTAAGTTGGCAACACTGGTGGTTACCAACGGGGCGTCTTATTGAGAGCGGGCAAGTGAGGACCTGCCCCGAGAAGGTCATTGCGGTGACTGACTGGCCCATCCCCGATTCCCGCAAGAAACTGCAGCAGTTTCTGGGGTTTGCCAATTTTTACCGGAGATTTATCCGGGATTACAGCAGGGTTGCAGCCCCTCTCACCCGTCTCACCTCTCCTGCCCTCCCATTAGCCTGGACGCCGGAGGCGGACGCTGCCTTCGCTGAGCTTAAAGGGCTTTTTTCGTCTGCTCCCATTCTCATCCAACCGGACCCCTCCAGGCAGTTCGTTGTGGAGGTGGATGCTTCTGACACTGGAGTGGGGGCGGTCCTGTCCCAGCGCTCTGCCACTGATGGGAAGATTCATCCCTGCGCCTTTTTCTCTCGCCGGCTGGTTCCTGCGGAGCGGAACTATGATGTGGGTAACAGAGAGCTGCTGGCTGTGAAACTGGCGTTGGAGGAATGGCGGCACTGGCTTGAGGGGTCAGAACAGCCGCTGCTAATGAAAAGCCACCACTGGAAACAAAAGGGATGAGCTATCAGTAGCTAGCTAACGTTAACTACATAACACATAACCAGGTAATGTTAGCATTCATCCTTAAACACTTGACACAGTCAAACATCAATATTAGCATGAAAAGATGTCAGTTTTCTTTAGGGCTTTAAATAGTGCGAGTGTCCACCCGTTGGGAGTGTGGGCGACGTGCGGATGTGACACAAACTCCGCATCCAGCAAAAATAAAAACTAACCTTTTTTAAACCTAAATTGATATGCAAATGATTTGTATAGCAGCGGCGGGAAAAATATAGCAACGTGGGGGAAACACTGAAGCAGACTGGGAGACACACTATTCAGTCGCTCTCACAGCCACTAGAAAAATTAATTGGCTGCCTGGAAGTTAGCTAGCGCTAGTAAACGATATCCTTGATATCAAAAGATTAATTTAAAAGTTCCCACCACTGCTAGTTATTTTAACACATTAACTTCAATTTTCAAATAAAAAGTCTAAATACTGTCCTAAAATATCTACTTACCTTACGTGTCCGGAGAAAGTTGATGGAAAAAGTAGCCGATCAGTTGGCAGCAGTTCCGTGATTGGCGAAAAAATAGCATAGCAGTCCAGTATTATGAAATAATCTAGTATTTATTTGATATAACTCCGCCTATTTCAGAGACCTTCTTAGGTTGTTAACCCAAAGATAGATTCATGCTTTATTCAGTGTGTTTTCAAAGACATACGGTTATGCAAGAGAACAGGCTTTTGCGAATAAGGAAGAACTTATTGTTTTGACAGGGGTAGCACACTCACATCATTTGTTAAGCTTCACTGAACATAAACTCTTTTATGCAAACATTTTGGCTAAAGAAAAGAAATGCTATTTAGTCCATTCTGCAAAAGTTTTACTCATTTTCAGTTTGGAGAAGACTAACAGACAATGAGCCATGTTCTGATAATCTGAAGCCAAGGCTGGACAGGGGGGCGCGGGCTGCCTTGATTTCCAACTGACAAAAACCTTTTTTTTTTTTTTTTTAGTTCTAGCTAGCGATGTGTGCTTGTGTATGGTCATATCCGTGCGAAAGGCCGCGATTTGCAGTACATAATTGTCCACGTGTTTCTCCAAGTGTCTCTGTAGGCTATTTAAAAATAAATCAAGCAAGTTAGTAGACTAATAATAACATTAATGAATTATTGGTTATCGCATCACAGAAGGCCTATTGGCCTATAATAATAAAAAAACACCACCTTAACTATGTTTACAGTTTAAAAATGTTTTGAATAAAATGCAAACCTCAGTGAATAATTTGCTCTTGTTTCTCTGTCCTGAGATTCACACAGACTGAGCAGTCTTGTTTAAATGTTACAAATTGAGCTAATAAACTGAACATTGAATTATTTTGCTGCAGACGTTATCTCAGCTAATTGTTGGCATCTAATTTGATAATACGGTGATTGTATGCAGAAATAAATAAATATTAGCAGGTTCTCGACAGTATTTCAATTTAGGGGGGGGGGGGGGGGCGAAAAGATTTCTGTCCCCTAGGGGGGCATGACAGAAAGTAATTGAGAACCACTGATGGAGCCTGTGCCATATCCGCACGTTGCATACCCTCCCAACTGTTAGGAAATTTACGTGGCTTACAGCTAGGAATTTCTGCTGAAAGTTCCACAGCTCAGGATTTTAAGCCATGAATTGATTAACTTGCATCTAAGAAGAGCTGTCAGTTTTCTGAGGGCTGTAAATAGGCCAATATATGTGGCTAAATAGCAGGCTAATATTGATGATTGATTGTGTCAAGTGTCTTAAGGATTAATGCCAAAATTATCTGGTTTCTAACTTTTGCTTTAAGTTACAATATAGCCAACGTTAGCTAGCCGCTAATAGCCCACCCCTTTCGTTTCCAATGGTGGCTTGGCATTTAATTTCCAATGTAAAGTGTCATAAATAGCTAACACTGGTGCTGTGTCATGATTCCTAAAAAAAAAAAAACGTGATGTGTTTTGAATGTGCAGAAAGTTTAGAAAAATCCAGGAGAATAAATATTGTGGCTCAATCCAGAATGTCTGAGAACCTTACTGCATTATAGTCCTTTATAATTGTTTCACCAGGAACCTGAATTTTGTCTTTTCCTTTACAAAAATTAATAGATTTCCATCATAAATTGATGCCGAAAAGGCACAGATCGGTGGATAAAAATCCACCAGAATGCAGGAAATTAAGAATTTGACATTCAAAAATTTCGGGGGGAGCACCCCCATACGCCCCACCTATAATTTGTCCCCCGAAAATGTTGAAGCGAAAACTAGCCATTGTACGCAGTTTATATACTTAATTAGATATGTTCTTTTTATTTTTCGATTAAAAAGAAAGTATGTCAGTCTGGCCCTTAGTGTGATTATCATATCGTAGAGTGGCCCTTTGTGAAAATGAGTTTGACACCCCTGGTCTAAGCGATTAGTAAGTTATTGAGACCACCCTCCACTTTGTCTGGGGAAAGATTTGTGCTCTGCCGGCTTTTCCCGTCTCCGTTTACCCGAAACTGTACGAAAATAGTGACTTAAAATGACCAGAACAGAGGGAGGAGAGCCCGTTTATGGGAGCAGATTAGGCAAACACTTGATTCGCTGTATTTTTTTATCTCCTACGGATCGTTTCATGCGCACACGTAAGCCTACAACTTGCTCCGTGTGTTTGCAGGAGCCGCAATAACTCCTCATCCAAACAGAGGATGGTGGAAAGTATTTTGTTTCATAAGACTACTATATTAAAATGTAACGATTTAAATAGAAAACAGCAAGCCTAAACAGCCTTAAACCAGTGTTGATCATAGGTCTGACTGACAGGTGACGATCAGCTTTTTTTCTCCCCCGATCACAGCGCTCTCTCTCCCAGCTCATAAAACGCTTGAAAAAAGCGGTCGAAAAAAACGCTCAGTAGACACTCCCGAGCGCACAGCCAGCGTTTAACGCTGGAAAAAGGCGTTAGGTGGACACAGGCCCTAAGGCTACGGCTTCACAGTAAAATTTCATTTCACTGGACAAACGTGAGTCGAACTTTTATTTTGAAGTAAGCCTAACAGGAAAGTAGGCTCCGCTCACAAAGCCACTTCACTATCAGCATGTCTTCTGTTTTCACAAGTTCAATGCGGATAAGAGGACAGAAAGCTTGTCATTTACAATCCTTACACCGACCGCTTTATGAACGTTAGTGGCATTAATTTTCGGTTACAGTAAGGTTTGAAACCTGCAGATACCCTGCCATCCCCTAAGCCTGTGTGTGTGTGTGTGTGGTTAAATGTCCCTTTTCAGTCACTTATCTGCTCCTACATTCGCATACTAGACCTCTTCTCACAACAGACAAAGGTGCCGTGTGAATGTAGGCAATTAAATTGGCTACTGGCCCCTGAATTGTTTTTAAATTAATATGCCCGTCCTTGGAACAAAAAAAGGTCGGGAGCCCTGCTATAATGCTTCATGTATTTCACTATAAATTGGCTACATTAAATCTTAACGGTTAACCGGTTAATAACCGTTAATTCTGGTGGTTAACCGGTTAAAGAAAAAATTCTAAATGGCCACCCGTAACTCAGTATAAATCATATGCATCATAAATGACAGGAAAGAACTTCATTTTTAATGGGAATTATCTATGAAAACTCAATGTAGAAAGATAGGGCTTTTAGAAGCAGCGCTGCAGCAGCGCAGTAGCTGCTGAGACGTTCCATGTGTGTCCGAGAAAAGTCCGAGAGACGCAGCAGTAAGGTAAAGCCCAGTTCAGAACAAAGATTCGCCTTGCAACTGCTTGTGACGAGACGGTTTTAGAACGTTGCGGGGGATAAATCGCAGCAGTGTGAACTGCGCGTTGCAAGCCGTCGCGAAGATTCAACATGTCAAATCGCAAGGTCCAGTTTTAGAACGTCTAAACCGTCTCGTTGCAAGCAGTTGCAAAGCGAATCTTTGGTCTGAACAGGGCTTAAGGTGACGCGCTCCAGAGGTAGACGCAGGATGTGTGCAGAGGCCGTTATACTGCCACTTAGTGGTGGCAGAAGAGTATAATACATTATACTTTAGATTCCAGATGGCCGACAACACACCCTAAAAGTGAGATAATATAGAAAAAAACTGTGTAGAAATCGAACCGTTAGACAGCACGTAGGACTTCAAAGGTACTCTGAGGATCTTTCAGTTTGTGTTAATTCTAGTGCCCCCTTTGGACAAAAGTCATTACGAAAAACTATATTAAAATAGCATTCTTTGCACTGATGGTCTCGTTTGCTGTTACATGTCATTTATGATCATCAGAGGAATTTTTTTTTACTGTTTCAGAAATATTTAAATGTTCCTTGGTGCACCTTTAACGGTATACTCTCATACAGCTCTGAAAAAAGTGAAGAGACCACTACGAACGTTCAGTGTGTGTGTGGTGTGTGTGTTGTGTGTGTGTGGTTGTGGTGGTGTTGGTGTGTGTGTGTTGTGTGTGTGTGTGTGGTGTGTGTGTGGTGTGTGTGTGTCGTCTGTCGTCTGCCATCCTCTCTGTCTGTGTGTCTCTAACTATCTGCTTCCATACCATTTCACACGGGAACAGTTCACATTTCCTCTCTGTGGACATATTACTGATGGCTCTCCTCATTTCAGCCTCTGACACGGGATGGACCTTAGTCTTCATCAAACATCTCTTAACTCGACTCCACAAGCTCAATTTCCTTCTGGGACAGTTTTTCAGATTGTCTTCACTTGTTATTGAATCCCGAAATTCGCTTTTGAGGCCATCAAAATCGCTGTTCCACGAAAATTATTCTGTCGTCCGTTCTTTGAGGTTAGTGTAGGGACTGAGGGGGACTTGGGTTGAGGTGTGGAGGGTGTTTTAATGCCAGATTTGAAGGCATTTTTGGGGCATTCCACTTCTGTAATGTCTTGAATTAACAGAGGGCTGGTTGGGCGGTGGTGGTCTTCTGTATATGTCTTCAATATTTGGTTTGGCTTGTCTTGCTCGAAGCTCTCTCTGCTTTTCACGTGAATTCGAATTGTGCCAGAAAGAGTTGGAGAGCGTTTCTGTGTAAAGAGGAAAGAAAATGTATAAAAACATATCACATACAGACAGGCAGGCGCACACGCACACACACACACACACACACACACACACACACACACACACACACACACACACACACCCAACACACACACACACACACACACACAACACACACAGAAATGTTTTGACAACAAGTTATCACTGAATTTAAAGGAATAGTTTAATTAGTGAGATTTTTCCGAACAAATTTCTGAGTATCCAATTAGCGAACAGAGGAAGTGGCTGAGAACGATGACGTCGAAGTCGCGCTCCAGTTTCAGTTGAATGCTGCGTTCCTTTACGCTCGGAACTCCGAGTTCCGACCTGTCTGTGTTCCAGTGCATCTGCTCGGGAAAGTATGGACGCCTACAACCTTTCTTGTCCAAATAACTAAACGTTAGGCTCTAGCAAGTTACTGTTGCCAGGTACCGGTAGATCCATAGACTACAATATGTAGTGAAGTCGGAAATTTCCGAGTTCCCTGAACGCACCGTCAAAAGCCGGCTCACGACCAAACGTTATGCGATTGGTTGGCTAATCCAGAGTGGCACTGAGCAGATCCAATAGTTTTAAACTTCAACAGACACCCACCTCCAAGTGAGTGAACGTTTGCCAATTACAGCACTTCCAGACCTTCTGTACAAATGAAATGAAGTACGATGGTCTGGTAGCGCCAGGCTAGATATATATAGTTCAGGAGGTTAAAATATGTGAGTTTTCGTGTGTGTGTCTAAAGGTGCGAACACACTACACATGTTACACACGTACAGACGCGTATAAAATCGGCTATTTTTCCATAGGGAACCATTGGTTTACGCGCGTACATGGCGCGTGGATGCGTCACTCACGCTAAAGCAACATTTTAGCTGCGTATGAGCCGCGTATGTGCGCGCCTACGCGCGTGTTCAAAAAAATTTAACTTTTGTTGCTCCTACGCGTGACGATTAGCCGCGTTGGCCAATCAGCGTTGGGCTTGACCCGACGTCACATACATTGGCAAGGTCGGAGAGCAGTGTACACAGAGGCTGATGAGAGACACCGAGGAAGAAAATGTATTGCAAGCAGCCGAGCCGGTGCTGTATGACAGCAGCTCGGGAATAGAAGACGTGGGGAGAGTAAACCAGGAGAATGGACTTCCTTGTTAATTCAGTGAATATGTGCGGCTGTGCTTTAGCCAATAAAACAAGTTAGCGCCGTATAGCATTAGTTAACTCACCCGGTTGTGTGCGGGCGGCTAGCGCCTCATATTATGAACCCAAACATGACGGCTATGTCCGTGGGACTTTCACAACAAGTACAGCGAAGCACCGGTGTTGATCTACGCCAGCCACGGTCCCCTGTCACAGCCAGGTAGGGTAATGTTGGCTACTTGGCTTTATGTTGTGCCGCCGTGCACCGATGCTGCTGTAACTGTGTGTGTTATGTACCTGCCGTGAATATGCAATGCTGATTTAATGCTAGGCTATTTGTGCTGTACAGTTTGTCTTTTGGCACAGTTGTTGGCCGTGTTGTTGTTGTTTTTGTGCGGACATGCACGCTGTTGTGTCGGGTCGGGTCTGATCGCAGCCATGGTTAATTAGGGGAAATACAATATCGGGAGGGAGACTACGCGGGTAGAACCATTTTTGACACAAAATTATCAAGCAACATTTTAACTGCGTTACGCACGTAAATCTTACGCGTGTAGTGTGTTCGTACCTTAAGATTAGAATGAGCCTTTCTTGCCCCAAACGGTGACATCGCAGAGACACACACACACACACACACACACAGGGGTTGAAGCTTCTATCAGACACTAAGGGAAGCTGTGAGGACAGAAATTTGGGTCACAGAGTTAGATTTAGAGTCAGATATTGATCTTCTGGTTATTTAACTTCATTAGGTCGATGTGGATTGGATCGATGTCTTAGATCAAGCACTTGTTTTAAAGGAGAGCACAGAGCCACCGTTTTGCCTCACTGTCTCCTCCTGAATCCTGGTCACTGACTATATCACAGAGACAGTATAAAGTGAATGGAGTTGACTTTCTCCTCCTCAGCAATCTGCTTAGCGTGAGCCTATCAGCAGCTAACTGACTCCTGTCATTCCAGCTATTGCCTTTTTTCACATGTTGAAGCTGTGTGCATGGGTCTCTAGTAGTAACAATCATCTATATATTTGGTCTTAAAATTATTTATATTGAATGCTGTTGTTGTCTTTTCTCTCAGTTAAAGTATGCTACTAGGAAGAACAGGTAAACAGATTGTACATATCTTTTTTTAATGGGGAGTGCCATGTCCCTGTATCTTTTCAAAATCACCTAACTAGAATGTCCCTGATCCTCCCTGAACATTTTCCTCTGACTGTCAAATCCCATTGGATAAAGAAGAGAGGAGGTGATATAAGTGTTGATAAGCACATCTGAGGTGCCTTTACTTCTTGCTGTCAGACCAATGAGCTTTACTAGCAGCAGTGAGTGGTGCAGCTAGTTCATTGCAGACTTGTTATGCCTCCGTGCAAAACTAAGGGGTCAGAACATCTTAGAACAGTTAGATTACTTGTATTGAGATTCACCATTTACGGCAATATATTATATACATACACACAACATCAATTTCCATCACAATGCCTCCAAACAACACCACCAGCTCTACAAAGATGCCCTCAACAGTGCACACTCATCCTACTACTACTCCGTCATACCATCAGGCAGCAACAACCCCAAAACTCTGTTTTCCACCATTCACCCACTCTCCTCATTCACCCTAGCGGACCATACTCCCTGGCATGAAAACTTCTACCTGCATCCTGGAGCCCATCCCCTCTACTCTAGCCATGGCCTGTCTCCCCTCACTCTTGCCCCTGATCACCTCAGTTACAAACTCCTCTCTGTCCACTGGCCTAGTGCCCCCCGCCCTCAAACCTGATGTCACCCACCTACTAAAAAAACCTGGACTTGACCCTGAAAGACTCAGCAATTTCTGACCTCTCTGACTTCTCCAACCTCCCCTTCCTCTCAAAAATGTTAGAAAGAACCAATGCCGCCCAGTTAAAATCACACATTGACTACAAAAACCTCTACAAACCTTTCCAATCCGGCTTCCGCTCAAGACACGGCACTGAAACAGCTCTTGCAAAGGTTACAAATGACATTATCCTCTCTGCTGACTCTGGCTCCCTCTCCATCCTCATCCTGTGACCTCAGTGTGCCTTCGATACCATCAACCACTCCATCCTCATCTCCCGCCTCCAGTCCTCACTTGGCATCACTGGCACCGCTCTCACCTGGTTCATATCCGATCTCTCTGACTGACAATTCAATTTAGTCAACCACTGCAAATCCCCCACTTCCGCCAGTCACTCATGGTGTCCCCCAGGGCTCTGTACTTGGTCCCCTAGCCTAGATATAAACAGGCATGCAAACTCGTCACCTTTTGGCGAAGTTCGCCGTTTTGGAAACAAAATTGCCCATCTATGTGATTCGTGGAGATCCGTTGAGAAAATATTTTGGGGGGGGGGGGTTGTGTGGTGTGGAGCATCGACCTATTAAGAAAGGGGAGAGACCATAGGGACTAACTATGATTGACAGATGTTAACTCCTATCATATGAGCTTTGACGGTCATTTGGCCAATCAGAAACAGTATTTGTCATTGAGGGGCGGTGACATCAGTCAGTCAGAGCATCTGCAGGGAAGTTTATATTGTTTTCTCTCCGAGTCATCGGAGCGTTCAAGTAGCCGCAGCCGCAGTACTATTATTTTACCGTGTTAATGTGCCTACTCGGTTTATGTGAATCACTTTTTAAATAAATTCACGGAGTTTGCCAACCGTTGTTTTACAGCCATTTGCATTGCTTTATGCGCGCACTGATTAACGGCCGCGGTTTGCGGATTGTCACTGCAGATTAACGTGTCACCTGAAGTTAATAATGTGCTTTTGTCTGTTGCTGTTTTCATGGTTTTTGAATGGTGCGTGGTGTTCTGGCCGACACTCCTGAGGTGAATGTAGTGATTATAGCAGATCAGCGCTGAAACAACACACTCACCTGTTTCCTACACAATCGTCCCATTTTGCACCATAATGTTCCTGCTCACGACTGATGTGGTGTGTGTGTGTGCGTGCGTGAACACGAGATTGACTGTGGTGACAGTGTATTCGTATGCGTTTGATTTATGGTTGTGGAGCAAAGATAAAGCAAATCCTGTTTGCCACAATATAAATAGTTAGTTTATTGTAAGGGAATTTGGTGTGATTGATTTGAGGCTCCATGTTATTTTCTGTCTTATTTAAAGCTGGTTTTGCCAGCATTTTTAACCGTTTTTCTAAGCTGTTTTTAACGTTTTTCTTGGTAAATACCTACACACTATGTATTGTAAAAGTCAAGAAGGTTGGCTGACTAACTTGTTTTGCTCATTTTAGTATTCATCAAGTTTTTTTCCCCCTTAATTCTCTTCACCAGAATACACCAAATTGCTTCTCTTAAAGGTTCAAATCACAAAAAGAAACCTTCTGGGGGGCATGCCCCCAGACCCCCCTACCGGGGTTTGTTTTCGGACTTCTCACCTTTTTTATGGCTTATGAGTTTGCATGCCTGTATAAAGCATGTGGTGTCTGTAAATATTTTGGACAAATATGACTCTACTGTGCAGCAGCTTCAGTGAACCTCTGAGTCTGCATCAATGACCTTATGTGACAGCTGTCACCCGTCACGTCCCAAACCTGACACTACTGATGAAAAAAATAAAAAACACATAGTGAACTAATGTTGCAACTTGTGATTGTGTGCTTCTTTAATATCCAATGTGTGTAAATGGCAAGGTAACATTACAAACATGTTCAGTTAGTTCCTTAAAGGGGACATATTATGCAAAAATTCGGGTTTAAATGTATATTTCCAAGGTCTACTAGAAAAGGTTTTAATGGTTTATTGTTCAAAAAAACCATTAGTTTTCTACCATTTCCCATTTCTTCATCGCCTTTTCCAGCCTCTTCTGCTCTCTATGTCAAAAGGTTGATTTTGACATCTACCCCCCTTCGCAAAAATCCTAGTCTGCTCTGACTGGTCAGATCTACATGGGCGTGCATGCACCGCCCTGCTCATTTACTCTATACCAACCTAAATGGGCATGGCACACCCCCAGCTGTCAGTTTTGTTTACTTTTGGCCAATGCAGCATGGAGATCGATGTTACCATGTTTAGCTTAATTTCTACAGAAAATGTCAGCACACTTACCACTTCTAAACCAAAAGCTTGAATTTTGAATCTGCCCCTCAAATACTTAGCCACGGCCCTGCATCATATGCGCATATCGGCGATCACACAGTTTGTCACACACAGCGAGTCAGCGCGCTGCTGTGCCATGCAGCCCGGCGAAGAGTAACTGACCTGCTCCGAGCATCTGAAGGTGAAGTCAGTTTACCCTTGTGAATTTTAAACACACCAATTTAACTTAAAGTTAAATTTGTAATTAATGTAATGCAATGTAAAAGTAGCTAATTCATCAATAAGAGCACACCCATTAATTGTTGGCCAAAAGGGAAATCACTCGCTTGTGACTTGTAGGAGCATATTGCCCTTTTATTCATTTGTAGGCCTATTGTAGTACAGGCAAGAGCTTGATAAAAATATATTTTTTTAAAAACTTGCATGTTCGGATCCATACAATTTAACAGTGGGTCGCCGTTTCTCTCTCTCTCTACTGACAGTGCTAGCTAGGAGATCGATAATTTTTGTTTGAATAGCCAAACATAGCCTACTAAAAACTCTCACATATCACAGCAAACGAGCTGCACAAATTAAACCAGGTTACATAATCATATGTTAAAGACATGAATAAATAAGTGAAGGAAAAGAGGGAAAAGAAGAAATAAATGTGAGGGATGAAGAGGAGGTTTTATATTCAGACAGAGGGATAGAGGCAGGTAGTGATCAGCAGGCAGATGATATAGGCAGAGGGTCTGACTGCAGTCCCAGCCTAAACTACTGTAGCCTATTGTTATTCTCCTTCCATATAAATTCCACTAGACTAGAATGATATGTCATGCCACTCAAAATAACATGTTTCAATGATTTCCTGTTTTCTGTAGCAATGTGTTGTAGGGTAAGCTATGTAGGCTTAAGATATAGGCTACAAATGTCTTATTTTATCAGAAATGATGATCAATATAATATATATGGGGATTCCCGCTACCGTCCTCCCATGCCCCCCTGCCAAGACCTCTTGCCCCCCCCCCCCCCCCCTTCGCCACCCCATGTAAAATGTTCCAGATCCTCCACTGTCTACAACCCAGTGGAGTGAAAAAGCTTTGGTTGTGAAGCCATGCTGAGGTAACATGTAAACATGTACAGTAACTAGGCAGGAAAGGGATGTATCATGTCAAGATTCACTGGAAAGGCATTATCTTTTGTAAAAAAAAAAAAGTATAGAAATAATTAAGTCAGAGCTGCAAATTATCTGACACCCTTTCAATATCTAATAGATAATGTATCATTTGTATTGTGATCACTCATTTATAATAAAGTTTTACTGTTAAAAAATGTATTGTGTTGCTAACTGTCACTGTTTGCTTTGTGTAGTAAAGGATTAGCCTACTTGAAACTCACAGTCAGGATGTTGGGACTAGTTTTCTGACCGATCTACATGCATTGACTTATACGTTTTTTTTAATTCAACCCTTTATCTCTCTGAAGATTTCTTATAAAACAGTATCATTACATTTTAAAAAGACAAACCATACTTAAAAATAAAGCAGTTTATTCATAGCCAGTGAAATGGAAATATAAAGTGTACATATCAAACAGAAGCAAAGCCATAACTTGTATCTGTCCAGTTGTTGCTGGTGGGCCCTGAAGAAGACCACCTGTCCCACCCAATGAACAGTCTCCTCTGATGGAACAGATAGTGTGGTCCGTCAGGTCACTCACATCTGTAAAACATGGCACATTCAATGTTATATCATGTAGCCTAGCTGAAGTATACATCATACATCTGTAGTTATGGCAAAGCTACAAACTAATGAAAATATATTTTTTCTTCGATTATTAAAGTATAGCCCTTGCTCAAGAAGCAACGAGTTCTGAGTGACACTGTGTGCTTTTTGAAATGTAATGGACAGGAAACAAACAGCAGCAGAGGCAACTTACAGTAGGCTATTCCTGTCTATTATAGTGTACATAAACACTGGAGATGTAATAGGCCTACTGCTGCATGTACCACGGCTGCTTGCATAACTACACACTGTCAACAACAAACAAATACTCTTCAGTTTCCAACACACCGTACAGTTTCCCCGTCTGTTTTTCACACAGGGGCTGTCACGGACAGACTCACAGATCTAAACGTTATAGTGATGGGTCGGTCGCGAACGAGCCGGTTCAAAGAGCCGGCTCTTTTAAATGAACGATGGGAGCCGGCTCGCATTAGGCTCGTTCGACCTGTCGCCGTCTTGCTAAGACCTGCGCAATTATGACGCTCGTCTTGCTGAGCGCACTGCATTATGGTTAGACTTTTTGTCCCACTTGCACACACGGCTGGCTGCGGCTCGGCTGCTTGAGACTTTGAAGTCCCGCGGTATCAAGACGGACACAGACACTGGAGCAAGTCGCTGCAGTTGCTCCCCACGGGCTGCGGGAGCGAAATGTTTGATGGGAAACGTCTTGCTGACAGGCGGAGCTGAGCGCTAATTGGGAGTTTAAACCCCGTGCCTTTGATGCGTTTCCCCAATTGGTTACGCAAAAGTCTGACATCACCGCTCAAAATTAAATTACGATCCATTCTTTTTGATTTTACTTTATGTTTAATCATTAGGCCTGCACTGCAGTGAATGCATTAAGCAGACATATATTAATCAGAGTTAAACCTCCACTGATTTGAACCCTTGACAGAGAAATAATTTGGAAAGCAATAATTAGCATGCAGGTTTAACTCGCCTGTATAGATTTATTAAGTGAACACAAACTTTAGTCACATTCGTGGTGAAGTGATATCTCTATGCCATTAACATTAAATCATAGCCTTATTTTCAGTAATCTAAATGGTATGGGAATTGTAGCCTATATGTTACATGTTACACATAATAATAAAGTTCATCATATCCATCTCTACAATAATAATAAGGGATCTTTTAATAGACCTTTAACTGTCTTTAGGCCTATCATATTCGTTATGTGAAGGGAGAAATACTGAACCTCCTTTATTTGGATTTGTAAATTATTTTTCATCACTTAAAAGTAGGTTTTCTAGTAAAATAACAAGAAAGATAAAGATGTGTGGGGAATGGGGATATATCTCGTTTCTTGTTTTGAAAATGTCCCTCGCTTTTGAAGTGTTTACTCCTCTTTGTGTTTTGTTCTGCTTCTAATCGGTTGTAGCATGTGTAGCTCTTCTACGAATATGTTTCTAATAGGCCTTCAAAATAATACTAGAAAACGAACTGCATCCGCAACAAGGACGCTACTTCCGACGGTCGAGCCGACTCGGAGCTGTCCGGCTTCAGTCAGGCATTTTCGTCACTCCCCGACTGCACTCGGCTACTCTCGTCTACTTTCCAGACGAGCTGAAAGTGAGGTCGAACGAGCCTACTGTCTTTATTCTCCCGCGCTACGGTGTGTACCATGGACATATAAAGAAATGGACACCGTATTGAAACATGGCGCCCATTCATTCCTATGAAAGCTGCTCATAGGCGCAGAGAAGCAACAAGGAAGTATAATCCGGAAATTCCATGCGGCCCAAAGCATGACGTAGCATGGACGTAGCTGCATTATGGACCTATCAAGAAAGAGGGCGGCAAGCGTAGCGGACTGGAGGCGGGAGTAGAATCATTCTCGTTCTGTAGCATCTAGCCTGGCGAAAACAAACTGAAAACCGTTAAAAGCCGTTGGGCTAATAAAACGCTTGAGGTGGCGTTTTGAAATGAGAAAACTTCAGTTTTAATAGTATATGGTCTAAAGATAAGTATGAGCCTATGATTGATATCCAGAAATGTTTTGCAGAGACACAATCTTGTTCGCCGCTTGTACTGTGTGGACAGGGAAATCTGCCTACGGGCCGTATGAAAATAAGCTCCACCCCTCACCATGCAATACCAATGGGTTGGCCACATGTCCATGCTGGCTGCTCGGAGAAGGCAGCATCCTGGGGGCCTGGTGTGTACATGCATTCTACTCGTGCTTAGCGCGTCACGGCGCATGCATGGCAGCCAACAACCAATCACGAGAGCGAGGGGCGGATGCGATGCGCGATACGCGTGCCAGCAACCAATCAGCAATCACGAGGGCAAACAGCAAGGGGAGGGGGTGATGAGATGCGCGATCTTGTCATTCCCGGACTGTGACTGACTGTGACTGACAGGATCGCGCATCTCATCACCCCCTCCCCTCGCTGTTTGCTCTCGTGATTGCTGATTGGTTGCTGGCACGCGTATAGCGCATCTCGTCATCACCCCCGCCCCTCGCTGTTTGCTCTCGAGAAAAAGAGGAGAGAGACAAGTGAGTACCAGGATGAATGGAAATAGAAAAAGAAGCAGCATTTGGATGCATTTTGATCAATACGAAAATTCAAAGGCAAAATGCAGAATGTGCAACAGTCAGATTTCCTATAGGGAAGGATCCACAAACAACCTGCACAGACATTTGAGGACTGTGCATCCAATTGTTCAGTTGAAAGAACTGAAGCAGGCTGGCATGCCTGCTCCTGCCACAGCCTCAAGTACTACAACTCTGGCTACAACAATAGGCCCATCTACCCCCCATGCTTCAGGTAGACCAACAGCAGCACAAAGCTCTATAAGCCAGTTCATAACAAAACCCATGACCCCTGCAAAACAAAATACAATAGACGAAGAATTAGCAAAAATGATAGCAAAGGATTTTCAACCATTTTCAATTGTGGAAGACAAGGGATTCAGGGATTTCACTCATGCTCTCAATCCAACATATGTTCCTCCCAGCAGAAAAACCCTGTAACAAAAAATTATCCCAAAGTTATATGACCGAGAACGTGCATTACTCCAGGAAAGGGTCAAAGCAGCAACAGCAGTTTGCCTTACGACTGACTGTTGGACATCCAGAGCCACCACCTCTTTCATGTCTGTCACATGCCATTTCATGGAAAACTTCAAAACGGTGTCCTGTCTTCTGGACTGTTTTGAGTTTATTGACAGGCACACCTCAGAAAACCTAGCAGAGGAACTGCTTAGAGTGGCAAAGGAGTGGCACATTGACACCAAAGTTGTTTGCTGTGTCAGTGACAATGCAGCCAATGTTACAAGAGCCATAAAAATCCTCAAATGGACCCACCACCCATGTCTTGCTTATACCATAAATCTGATTGTCAGAGATGCACTGAAAGTCATGAAGCCAACTTTGGAAAAAGTGAAGGGGATAGTGGAGTACTTCCACAGGAGCACCATTGGCACAGAGAAGCTCAAGGCTTCTCAACAACAGATGGGAATGCCTGAGCTGAGGCTCAAACAAGACAGTGACTAGGTGGAATTCTACTTACTTCATGTTACAACGGGTTCTGGAGGCAAAGGATGCAGTGAACTCTACGCTGGCTGTTCTGAATGCACCTGTTGATGGTCTGAGCCAAGAAGAGTGGGAGGAACTGCAAGAAGCATGCCTTGTCTTGGAGCCCTTTGAGCAGGTCACTGTTGAAATCAGTGCCGCGACGTACAGTGGACAATTGTCATTCAAATATTTATTATATTATAATTACATATAAATAATTTAGGATAGGAATGTCAGTCATATTAAACAAGAATAAACAAAGCAAAGTCCATATACCACATAATAAATCATAATTATCTGTGTGACTTTTTTCAGATATGTGACAGCCTCAAAAATGCTGCTCCTGTGCAGGGGTCTGCAGAAACTAACAGCATACCACCAGACCCAAGTGGCAACAGGGAAAGTAACGGAGATGGTGTCTGTTCTCTCTACAAATATGGACAGAAAGTTCCACAGGATGGAATTTAACCATATTCTCTCAGAGACAACTGTACTCGACCCGAGATTCAAAAGACTGGCCTTCAACGACAACCAAGCAGTTGATGAGGCTCTTCAAAGAGTTACAGCGGCAGCAGCAAGATGCACCCCAAGCAGCCAGTCAGCTCAACCACCAGGAGACCAAGAGGAAAGGGTAACAACGGAGCCAGAAGAGGAGCCACAAGCCTCAGCTGTTTGGAGCCTTTTCGATGTTAGAGCAACTGAAAACACCTCGACACCAGATGCAATGCTCGAGGTCAAATCCTACCTTGAGGAGCCTCTCATCCAAAGAACAGCAGACCCGCTGAGCTGATGGGAATCAAAGGCCTCTGTCTACCCACAACTGGTGAAGGTGATGGCAGGGCGACTGTGCATAGTGGCAACATCAGTCCCCTCTGAACGTATCTTTTCAAAATCAGGGCAAATAATCACAGAGAGAAGAAATAGGATCAGCCCCTCTAAGCTGAGGCACTTGGTGTTCCTCAATGCTAATATGCACTAAAAAAAAGGAATTTCTCAAAAAAAAAATGGTGGTTGGTTCATAAAGGCACCTCAAAGTTGTGCTGTTTTGCACATTGCAATATATTTCTTTTTATTATGTCATTTATTTATGTTTATTTTTACTCTGTTTCAGGTCATTTTGGTTTTAATTGTCCTGATTGTTGTTGTAAAATAGGGCCGGCGGAAAGACAATGAGATTTTGAACCCAATGATTTTTGGACTTTTATTGTGAAGTTTCTGATGTTCTATTTTGTAATGAAAAAAGATATATACTATATATTATATTGTACTTGTTATTTTTAGGCTCATGCTGTTTTGTGAGACATGTGTTTATATAAAAATTTAAAATGTCAATAGGCCTAGTTGTTCTTTTTTAAAATTTCAATGCTTAAGTTTTTATAGGTGATCTAGGCTACTTTGTGTAGAAGATTAGTGTACAAGCAACTTACTGCATTTATTTGGTGGTTTCAGAGTTACAAAGTTACAAACAGTGAGGAGAAAAGTGAAATAGATCATTTTGACACGGTGTTTCAGCACTATGGACAGAGAACGGAGGTCACACACACCCTACAATTTGCGAAATGGACCAACATTTCATCGCCTATATTTCACTATGATACTGGGTTAATGAATAAGAAAAGCACCCTCTGCCTCTAGGGTCACACATTATGGCAGGTTTTGGCGCAACAACGGCATGGCAGTGGCACCATTATAAAAGGTATAGCCTACAGTAAGCGGTAATATGAAGAGCCGTTTGGGAGCCGAAAGAGCCGGCTCTTCTTGGTGAGCAGTTCCTAAGGATCCGGATCACTAAAAAGAGTCGTAATTCCCATCACTAAAACGTTAGCATAAAGCTAACTGTTAAGCTAGCGGACGCTAACTACCAGGGCTGCCAAGTTTCACCAAAAGTTTGGAGTGGGATATTTTGGCCGAGGGACCCAAAACTGTGTCCTCTCTCCCAGACAATTATTTTTGCTAGTGTCAAGCAAGTTTACATATTGTTCATAATAAATCAGAAATAAAGACAATTGATGTGATAAAACATAAAAAAATCTTATTAAAATAAACAAATTCCCCCCCAGAAATTTGAGCATTAAACACTCAATTTCCTGCATTCTGGTGAATTTTTATAAAGTAATGTGTGCCTTTTCTGCATTCATTTTTATGTAAAGTAAAAGAGAACATTCACGGTTCCGCTGACAAATTTAATTGAATAGCCTACAATGCATGTGTAGTGCTTTCAAATATCTCCTGTAGCCTATTGTTAAAACATTTGGTTAAACTGTACAAAAGGTAATCATTCTATATCATGTCTACTATTGAGGGATGAGTGGCTGGTGGTATTTTACTAGCAGCATTAGGCTTTATTCAAAGAAGAAAAAAATTAGGGAACAGTTCAACACCAATGCAAACTACTAAAATAAAACATCTGGTGGTCCCTCCTAGGCTAGCTGGTGCTACCAGACCATCGTACTTCATTCATTGTACAGAGTCTGGAAGTGCTGTAATTGGCAAACGTTCACTCACTTGAGGCGGGTGTCTGTTGAAGTTTAAAATGATGGATCTGCCCACTCCCTCTGTTCGCTGATTGGACGGCTGTATTCTCCGGAGAATCTGGAAATGCGCTGTACACCAGACTGACTACTGAGGAAAATGAAATTGGCCGGAGTAGGCGGCGGGCGGAGCCAGCTACCTCTAGCTACTTGATTTGTGTTATGAATCTAAATGTGCAAAACTAGCTACAGTTCATTACACAGAAGAATAAAAGCATTTTTATTGGCGGATGAGCCATTTGTTACTTTGCAAACCTAATTTTCAAACAAAATTACCAAAAACAATCTAGGCTACAAAACGATCCAAAGATCTTCTGAATTTACTTGAGTGAAATTGAAGCGTTAATAGCCTATGTTTGATGCACGCGCGCTCACCGGCCAGCGGGGACACAATTCGTATCAGCGGTAACTTGGCAGGCTATCAACACACACCTCAGAAGAGAAGGTGCAGGTAGGGGGCTCGCCTCCCGCTTCGAATGCACAGTGCACATCACAGCATAACGTTAATGCGTGTTCAGAAAGAGGAAGTCACGGCACTCATGTCTGTTAGCTTTTCAAAATAAGAATTTGAAAATAAAGGTCCCGCAAAACAAATGTTATTTTGGGGATTCATTTCTCCGCGTGAGAAATTTGAGGTGTGGCGTGTGAGAGTGTGAACTGGTTGATTTGCGTGAGTCTCACGGCCAAAGAGTGAGACTTGGAAGCTATGCTAACTACTTAATCCAGCGGCATTATCTCGTTTCAGTCGGCGTTGGTTATTATAGGAGGGATAAATCAAAGCACATTACACACATTCAGGGACGTTGGAACTATTTTCTTAAGGGGGGTGCTGTACATTGGCCGAGGTGCAGCGCTATCAGACAAAGCATTAGGCTACTGGTAAAATTAGCAATCTACTATAACCATGATAAAATAGCCTATTTATATTTTAAAATAATTTGATTAGAATTAAGAAATTAAAACAAACTATAAAAGCAAATAGCATTTAAGAATTTTCCAAAGTATCCTTATAGCCTCTAAACAAAAAACATGAATTTGAAGGACGTAGGTTTTGATTATACACAGTGGCGTTTTCTCCCGGAGGCCAAGGGAAGCCAGGCTTCCCTGTTTTTTAGGCTGTAGTTGTCATCCAATAAAAACATTTATATTAACAGTTTCGGTAATCTTTGGTGCTGTGTTGCTATCATTTCTTCCCCATTTCTCTCCTCTGTTGAGCATTTCACAATGCGCGAAACAGCGCCCCTTTACATTTAGATTCTGAAGACGCGGCGAAACACGACACTGCACATTGTATGTCTGCGAGGAAGCCAGGCCCAGGCCCCCAGGATGCTGCCTTCTCCGAGCAGCCAGCATGGACTAGTGGCCAACCCATTGGTACTGCATGCTGTGAATGGAGCTCATTTTCATGGAAGCCCTAAAGGCAGATTTTCCCGTCCACAACCCAATACAAGCGGCAAACAAGATTGTGTCGCCGCAAACATTTTTTGGATATCAATCATAGGCTCAAACTTATCTTTAGACCATATACTATTAAAACTGAAGTTTTTTCATTTCAAAACGCCACATCAAGCATTTTATTAGCCCAACGGCTTTTAACAGCTTTCAGTTTGTTTTCGAGGGAGGAGGAGCATGGTGCCAGGGCTCTCATGAAAGCAATATGGCAGCTTCCTTGTTGCTTCTCTGCGCCAATGAGAAGCTTTCATAGGAATGAATGGGCGCCAT
The DNA here is from genome assembly GCA_026122265.1 of Ammodytes dubius. Classification (NCBI taxonomy): domain Eukaryota; kingdom Metazoa; phylum Chordata; class Actinopteri; order Uranoscopiformes; family Ammodytidae; genus Ammodytes; species Ammodytes dubius. The sequence goes on along the minus strand of CM047509.1, from coordinate 1,612,529 downwards.
TTTTCAATACGGTGTCCATTTCTTTATATGTCCATGGTCAGGCCGAGCTGGCTTCCCTTGGTAAAAAAAAAGAAAAAGAATTGACCAATCAGGCGAGGACACTGCCCTCCTGTGATTGGTCAGGAGGGTGCCAAGGGAAGCCAGCTTCACACCAATCAAATCAAAGCATCATTATCAACGTCACTGAAATTTAACAACAATAACAATAGCGGGAGATTAGCATGTTTGCATTGTTATCATATTAGCAAGAACAGTTATGGAGGGTGAAGATTTTGAGTATTTAGTAACACATCATTTTACCAAACTGCCAATTGAGAAGCCATTAAAAATCAAATCTGACGGCAGGCCAATGCGTGTGGAGAGAAAGAAAGTTTATCGCACTTTCCGTGAGGAGAACTATGTCTGCACCGAGTGGCTAGCTGGTAGCGGCAAACTTCAGCTAATGGCCTTCCTCTACAAATAGTGAGTAAAATACACACCTTCTCCCAGCGCGGGTTAACTGTTCCCTTAACTGTCTGTGTAGCTATGTGTGTTGTGTTATTTTATTGCTAATTGTGCCTTGATTGCCTGGATTAAGTTGCATTGGTAGGCCTACTGTATATCCACTGAAGTTGTTCTGTGTTGTCTTAAGTAGGCTATAGTGTTGTAATGAATATTTGGCCTAGTTCTTAAACGAAAAGGATGTATAGAAAGTATGTGTGTATGTCAAGCACCTACAACTGATTGTGTGAGTCGTGTCTCACGTGAACGTGAAACTTAAATAGCCTAAAACGTCCCCTAATTATATTGTGAATGAATTCGAATCTGCATTGGGCATTAAGCGGCTAGTTGTGCATTCCGGTCGGGGTGGGGGGTACATTTATAATAAAATGTATAATTTAATAAGACGATAAGGAGGTGTGTGAGTGAGAGAGTGAGAGAGTGAGTGAGTGAGAGAGAGAGAGAGAGAGAGAGAGAGAGAGAAAAGAGAGAGAGAGAGAGCGAACGAGCGGTGTCGGACAGATTACAGGCGTGTGTAAATCCTGGTAAAGTGACCAGGCGCTATAATAGCTCTTGTAGTTACATTAAATACAAGCTGCGACGTAGTCTACTCTTTTCTGTCCCCCACCTTCCAATAAACATGTAGATTAAAGGTGTTGTCTCACTTGGCTTCCTCAAAAAAATCCCCACGCCACGCCACTGATTATACATTTGGTTGTGACAATTTATAAATTGGGGTCTGGGGAGAATTTTTTGAGCATTAATTATTTCCCCGCCAGAGTTATTTTTAAAAGTTGCCAGCCACCGCCAGCATTTTGACAAAAGTGTGTTGTTTTTCCAACACCCCAAGAATATTCAGTTTTATAAACATATTAACATGGAGTAAAACCACAATAAAGATCATAGCTTGTAGTTTTGGATACCAAAAACTTTTTTATTTTAGATGCTTTTTTTTTTTTTTTTTTACGAACACTTGAACATCGGTCGTTTGCATCAAAAAGCCTCTTTATAGACAAAAAGCTGAGAAAACAAGGTTTTTGTCAAAAACATACTGCTGAAAATGGTAAGTGGTAAATGGACTTATATAGCGCTTTATCTCCGTTATTCACAGACCCAAAGCGCTTTACATTGTTTTGTACACATTCACCCAGTCACACACACATTCATACACCGATAGCAGCAGCTACCACGCAGGGTAGGCTTAGCACTAGGGTGCTAAGTTAACTAAGCTAACTATCGGGAGCAATTCGGGGTTCAGTGTCTTGCCCAGGGACACTTCGACATGTGGCGGGGAGACGGGGGATCGAACCTCCGACCCTGCACACCAGAGGCGAACTCCCTACCACTTCGCCACTGCCGCCCCAAAAAAATCAACTTTGAATATCTGTTTTTAGTTTTTTTCTCAGTCACACATGACAGCTTTAAGTTTCTTTTCACCCTATACAAAGAAAAACAATAGAAATATTTCACCTTCAAGAAACAAACTGGTTTTGGTGCTGATTTGCGACTTTGCAGAACTCATTGTTTTACATTCCATTCATTTTACATTACAATGCAATACAAAACAATTTTAACATTTCAGTTTACATTTCAATACATTAATAATTACATTTCAATACATTCATTTAATATTTACCATTTTGATACTAACATTTTACATTTCAGTATACCTTTCGAACTTTTTTTTTTCTTTTCTTTGCAATTTATGTCTAAGGACGCACAGGATGTAGGATTTTATCCCATATTTGCAGGTTTTTGGGGATTGTAAACCCTGAACGTTGGGCGTCCACGCCACAGAAGCATACCCTTGTCTATGCAGATGTTTGTGCCAGGTTGATACATTTCACGGAATTTAGACAGAAGGTAATCTAAAACCGGGCGGACTTTGTACAACTTGTCTGTATCATTTTCTGGTCTTTGGTTATCACTAAAATGTAAAAATCTCCATATTATTTCAAATCTGTTGCGAGACATGATGACCTTGCTAAAATAGGGGGTAGCCAGCATTTCATCTGTTACCAATACATTTCAATGTCCGGTTTACGAACAATTCCAGTTAAGAAGAACAACCCTAGACATTTTTTCATTTCAGAAACAGTGACAGGTTTCCAAGCATGTGTTCTAGCATGTGGTGCATCACCTTTCTCATTTTGGATGGACTGGTCAGCATACAGGTTTGTTTGAACAACAATATTTTGTATCAGTTCATCAGAAATGAATAACTGTACATAGTCAGCTGGATTATCTGAATCAACAGCAGCGGCATCATTGATTGGTCCAGGATTTGCTGTAAAAGCAATGTCCTTCGGCAGCCAGTTACTTTCATGCCACCCACAGATGTAGACGCTGCAGCAGGATGGTTCATAGGGGTCCTTGCACCAGCCACTCCACGTTGACGTGCTTGGCCCCTACCACGTCCCTCAGATCTGTGTCCCCAACCTCTCCTGCCTCGTTCCAGTGATCGACCTATAAATAATTGTAACATTATTATTACTTTAGGCCAAATCCTATGGACTACTTATAGCTCATACCTGCAAACTCGTCGCTTTTCGGCGATTTTTGCCGTTTTTAATCAAAATATATGACCCACGTGAATCGTATAGATCCGAAGAGTTTTTGTTTTTGGGAGGGGGGGGGTTGGGGTAGCGGCAGCTGCCAGAGAAGTCAGCCAGCGCTTCCCAGACTGAACTGTGTGGGCGAGTTACCGTAGTGTGAGACAAGGGAATATAGTTATCTTGGCAATAAAACATCTTTGGTAGACGTCATGAGTATTGTCCAATCAGCGTTAAAATCGGGCACCGTAAAGTATCACTACTGCTGCCGCTGTGTGTGTGTTCAGACTTTAGAATTGGCTAAAAGTCTCAATCAAAGCCTTTTTGATAATACAAAATAAAAAATTAGAGGCTTTGATTAAACACTGTCAATGCTTTAAAGGTGAATGTGACTTAGCCTACTCGGCTGAAAACAGAAAGTAACGGAGGGACGCAGCTCACTGTACAGTCCCTTTATTTAGTCGCGCTGTCAGTTTGCCGACATGGCTCTCTGTATTCTGTATATGTCCATGATTTAGACTCGAGATATAGAAACAGATCGCAGAAGCCGTTCCCGTAGACAGCGTTAACGGGCAGGATATCCCCGACTGTGATTTCATCCATCAAACCACAGAGTTTTTTCTGAGCGGCGTCTCACTCGCTCACACTGGCGAGGTCTCCCGAGTCCCGGTGATTTTCACCGTCACAGCGATCGACTCGCTGCTTTGCTCGGGCGGAGGCTTTGTGTGAAGGTGATTTAACATCACGGTCGTAGACGAATGTTATAGCTTTATGCTGCATATTTTGCACTGCACTGTTCTGACCCACACAACTGTTGACTCTTAAGTGAAGCTGACATTTTAATGAGCGCACAAAATGAAGCGTCTGCAGTGCGCTCACAATCAGAGCCGGGCCCGAGGCATAAGCAAATTTAGGGGTTGCTTAGGGCCCCCGACCGACAGGCCCCCCCAATTTTTTTTTTTTTTTTTAATTGTATGTGTTTTGATATTAACATCATATTATTGTATTACATAATTGAATTTTCCCAAAAACATAATAAGGATTTACTATTATTAACACTAGACGCGGAAAAAGCCTTTGATAGAGTCCTGTGGCCATATATTTTCAAAACAGCAAAAGCTTTTGGATTTCACAGCACTTTCATCTCATGGTTAGAATTAATGTACAAAAACCCAGTTGCTCAAGTGAGAGTCAATGGTACCCTATCAAGACGCTTTCACATTCATAAGGGAACTAGGCAAGGGGACCCAATGTCAGCGTTGATCTTTGCTATGTGTATGGAACCTCTTGCTGAGGCAATCAGGCAACAAGACAACATAAAGGGATTAACTATAGGGCAAGAATCACATAAATTAGCATTGTATGCAGATGACATTATTTTATATCTTACTTCCCCTGAGCTCTCTCTACCAGAACTAATGGAAACAATAAAAGAATACAGTGACCATTCAGGATACAAAATTAATGAAAATAAATGTGAGTCTATATGCATAGGTAAACAATTGACAGAGTACTCTAAAGGAAACCTCAGATTTAAGTGGAACCAAGATAAACTGAAATATTTAGGAATAATAATCCATAAAGATTTAAGTAAAGTTCATGAAGTTAATTATCAGAATCTAGAGAACAAAATCAAACAGGATCTGAACAGGTGGAAAACCATACCGGACTCTCTTTTTAGTAGAGTAGACACAATTAAAATGATGGTACTTCCACAATTCCTTTTCCTTTTTCAGAACCTGCCAACATCAATTCCTTCCCAAAGTTTTAAAAGATGGAATGGCATAATAACTAACTTTATATGGAATAACAAAAGGAAAAGAGTCAAATTTAAAACATTAATAAAATCGAAAGAACATGGTGGACTAGCGCTTCCAGACCTCCAAACCTATTTTCATGCCACACAAATAAATAACATAATGAAATGGACTAATGATAATATTAAAGCGAAGTGGCTTCCGATAGAAAAGGAACAAACTCCATTTTCAATAAAAACA
>CM047509.1:1402500-1605000 GCA_026122265.1 Ammodytes dubius | reverse complement strand
TGCAACAACATCTTTCTTTTCTGAATATTTGGCATTAAGCATATCTTGTCCATAGAAAATAATTGTACAGTCTACATAATAGGCTAGGCTATATTACCAAACGTATAGACACACTATTCAAATGATCAGTCTAAAGGCTGCTACATACTCCGCGAGAAGAAAGAACAAAGTTCTCGGTGACAGAGCTGCGAGAAGAAAATGACGTGATTTTCTTCTCTCAGCTCTTGTTTAGCCGTTCTCGCAGCTTGTTCTCGACACATCACCCGGGCCAAACTTTCTTCTCGCAGCTTGTCCGAGAACTATTGTGTGATTGGTCAGTCTGAAGTCAATGAGGAAGCGAAGTGAAATCAGCTGGCGCTACTGAGTCAATTACCATGGTAACAATGCGCCGCGGTGAGGAGTTCGGCAGTTGAGTTCTCGTGAAGTATGTAATGTCAGACCAGAAAGAACTTCTCGCAGCTCTGTCACCGAGAACTTCGTTCTTTCTTCTCGCGGAGTATGTAGCAGCCTTTACCTCTCTCATTATGAATGGCAAGTTCCAACGGAGAACGCGATCGGGATCTTGAGTCACCTGATGGTGGGTCTGAAATATTGTTATCTACGTCGCCGTCACTGGACACAATGGGGGACACAGCCGGCGTCGTTTGTTGACAGGTTGACGCCTGTCGGGGATTCCTTCGCCTCCCCCTGGCACTAATACAGGCGGGGCTCAATGTAACGTTAGCTTGATGTGACTCGCTAAACTGTAACTCTTCGTCTTCGTCCTCCATCATCATCCTGATCAGACTGTGAATGCTCCAAACAGGAATAAAAAAAAAAAAATCAGTTTTATTTATATAGCCCAAAATTACAAATAAATTTGTCTCGGTGGACTTTACATTTCATACAATATGATATATGATACAATATGATACAATATGACACCCTGCCCTTACACCCTTAGCTCGGCTGAGAAAAAACTCCCAGTAAAAACCCTTTACCGGGAATAAAAAATTGAAGAAATCTCAGGTAGAGTCGACAGAGTAAGGGATCCCTCCCAGGACGGACATGCTGCAATAGATGTCATAAGTAGAGAAAATCACGAAGGAATTTGATCATTGACCAGGTGATTACATGGTAATACTAAGTAAAGTGTGAATAGTGTGGATGCAGGAAGACTTCAGATGCAGCCAGAGGATCCACACCGTCTCGTCTCCACCAGGGAAAACTAAGGTTTCCATCGCCGGGATTACATCCCACGTCTCCAGGTGGCGCCCTTAACCACTGCAACATCATTCGCGTTGATGGTCCATTCTCAGATGAAACCGGAGGGGGGACCAGATCCACACCGTCTCGTCACGACCAGGGAAAACTGGAAGAGGACAGACAGGCAACCAGTGAGCAAGGCAAAAATGAATTTATAAAGATTGAACAAGCAAGCGAGTAGAAAGAGTACTATCCTGATGTGAAGCAATAGCAAACGGGGAGCATCCATTCCTACGACAGCTGATTCCACACAGAACTCGGAGTCAGTCGAGTAGCATGGAGCGTGCTTGGTAGACAATTTTCAGTGGGAGGACAGCCGGTACTCAGGCCCAGACAAACCGAGACCGAGGCAGCTCCTCAGGCTGATAATAATAACGCTATAACAATGCGAACACAATTAACATTAAAATTACATTGATTACACTCTACCGTTCCCCATCGACACACAATCGGCGCCAGCCCCCCAGACCCAGAGCCTGCCCCCCAGCACCCCGCCCCCAGAGAGCACGCCCCAGTGCGGCACTAGTCCCGAGGAGGACCGGGGCCATAGATAGAGAATAGAATAGAGTATAGAATAGGGAAATAGCCAAATACACCGCTGCCACGAGGAGCAACCACTGCCGAATCCCCCGGAGGGGCGGCCCGTACAGCCCCACTCAGGCCCGCCGGACCGGCCATGCCCAGCCCACGAGGCAAGGCCAGAGGTGCCAGGCACAAAGGGCGCGACGCATCCGCCGCCGCCATCGGCACACCCAGAGCTAGGAAGGGCCGGAGGAGCACCGACGCCGGGCAGCGAAACACAGACGCCAACAGCGACGCCACAGAGCTGACCGCCAGGCAGGGGTAAATGATTAAAACAGTTTAAAAATAGTTAAAACGCAAATTGCATAGATTGCTTCTGTCCGCCCGCGTCAAACGATTAAAAACATCGCAGTACCCACCTACCAGTGCAACAATTACACAATCTGCACCCGATGCCCCATTTCCACCCTACCCAACGGTCCAGTCAGGCAGTAGCACGGCGCCACTGCAGACGCCTGAGCACGCACCCCGACACCACCACCCCCCCGGCCACCCCCAGCCCAGGGCACACCAATGACAGCGGCAGGCAGCGCCGCCGCCCCAATGCCCCACCCCCAGCCCAACCCCGTCAGCCGACATGACCACCCAGCCAAGCCCCGGAGGCCGCCGCGACCGCCTGTCCGGAGGCAGGGCATTGTCCCACCCCCAGCAGCGGTGCCCACGTCAGACGCCAATTTGCCCCAGCCCGAGCGGCCAGGGCAGCCCACCGGAACAGCACAAGACCGGCACCTACCCCAGAGCAAACTCCCCAGACAGGGTGACCCGCCACCGACCCCGCGCCAGCAGAGAGGTGGACGAGCGCTAACCAAAGGTTAATTCAAAGAGATAAGTCTTAAGTTTAGATTTGAACACCTCGATAGACTCAGATTGTCTGATCTCTATCGGGAGTGTGTTCCATAACGAAGGAGCTCGATACAAGAAAGCCCTGCTGCCGGCAGCTTTCTTAACTCTGGGGACAGACAGGAGCTCTGCAGTCGTAGACCGTAGTGCCCGTGATGGGGCATATCGTGCAACTAGATCAGACAAATATGAAGGTGCAAGCCCATTTAATGCCTTATAGGTCAATAGCAGCACCTTAAAGGCCTACTTCACCGGTTTGAATATGAAGGTGTATTGAATTCTGAGATCCTATGTAGTATAAATGTGCGAAAAAAATTGAAATCGGTTCATCCTAGCCTGAGAAAAGGCAGAAAGAGTGTTTTTTTTTAACCCTATATTTCTCCTTCTCGTGACATCACAGAAAGATAAATATAGGGTTAAAAAAAACCTTACTTTGTAAATATTACTGTGATGTCTTTCACTGTGACATCACAGTAATATTTACAAAGTACGTTTTTTTTAACCCTATATTTCTCTTTCTGTGATGTCACGAGAAGGAGAAATATAGGGTTAAAAAAAACACTCTTTCTGCCTTTTCTCAGGCTAGGATGAACCGATTTTAATTTGTTTTGCACATTTATACTACATAGGATCTCAGAATTCAATACACCTTCATATTCAAATCGGTGAAGTAGGCCTTTAAAGTCGGATCTGACATGGACCGGAAGCCAGTGGAGCGACGCAAGAACGGGGGTGATGTGGTCATATTTTCTAGTTCTGGTCAAAAGCCTCATTTTGAGCCGCAGCATTTTGTACCTTTTGTAAGCTTCGAGTACTTGCCCTGGGCAACCCAGACAGTAGTACATTACAATAGTCAAGCCGAGAAGATACGAAGGCGTGTATTAATATTTCCGCATCAGCCATGGGCAGACTGGATCGTATTTTTGATATGTTCCGTAAGTGAAAAAACGCAGTTTTGGTAATCTCTTTGATGTGTTGATCAAAGGACAGGTTGGAGTCGAACTTAACACCAAGATTTCTTGCTGTTAAGCTTTGAGAGATAACGCAATTGTCGGAATTAATTGTCAGTTGCTCAAGCTGATTTCTAACGTGTGCGGGACCGATTAATAACAATTCAGTTTTTTCTGAATTTAAGAGCAGAAAGTTTTGCGACATCCAGCTTTTAACAGCGGATAGGCAGGCCTCTAAATTAGCGATTTGAGTAACATCATTAACTTTTACCGGGACATAGAGCTGAGTATCATCCGCATAGCAGTGAAAATTGACCCCGAAGCTACGAATAATTTTACCAATCGGAGAAATATACAAAGAGAAAAGCAGAGGTCCAAGAACAGATCCTTGAGGTACTCCGTATTTCACATCAGTGAATATGGATGTACTGTTGTTGTAGGAGACACACTGAGTTCTACCGGATAGGTATGATTTCAGCCAATCGTGAGCCGGCCCTGTAAAGCCAAACAGGTTTTCCAGACGATCCAGGAGTATGACATGGTCGATGGTGTCAAATGCTAGCCTGGTGCTACCAGACCATCGTACTTCATTTCATTTGTACAGAAGGTCTGGAAGTGCTGTAATTGGCAAACGTTCACTCACTTGGAGGCGGGTGTCTGTTGAAGTTTTAAAATGATTGGATCTGCCCACTCCCTCTGTTCGCTGATTGGACGGCTGTAGATTCTCCGGAGAATCTGGGAAATGCGCTGTACACCCAGACTGACTACTGAAGGGAAAATGAAATTTGGCCGGAAGTAGGCGGCGGGGCGGAGCCAGGCTAGTCAAATGCTGCACTGAGGTCCAACAATAGAAGCACCGAGGCCGTATTGGAGTCCATCATCAACAGAGTATCATTAACTACTTTAGTGAGCGCGGTTTCAGTCGAGTGACGTGCCCTAAAGGCAGACTGAAACGGTTCAAAAAGTTGATTACTAGTCAAGTGATCCGAGAGCTGTTGAGCCACTACACGTTCTAGTATTTTGGATAAAAAAGGCAAATTTGACACTGGGCGATAATTACTCAGATCATCAGGATCCAAATTGGGTTTCTTGAGAAGGGGTTTCACCACAGCAGCCTTAAAGGAAGTGGGAACAGTACCAGTCATTAATGAAAGGTTGACAACATCATGTATTGTAGGACCCAGGGTTTGCCAGAGTTCTTTGAACAATTTGGCAGGCAAGGGATCAAGGAGGCAGGTCGTTGGTTTTGAGTTTTTGACTATTTGAGTCAGTTCTTCATACGGAACAGGCTCAAAGTTATTAAGTAAACCGATATTACGCTTACACGCAGCTATCGTGCAATTCGTTGTACCAAAGGAACTGATTTGGTTTCTAATATTTGTAATTTTACTATAAAAATTGTCAATAAAATTTTGCGCGGTGTGGATTGAGCGATTTGATGATTGCGGATTTTTTGTAAGTTTGGCAACAGTGTCAAATAAAAATTTTGGATTACTCTTATTCCTATTAATAAGAGAAGAGTAATAGGCCTTCTTTGCTACATTCAGAGCACGCTTGTAGATTGAGACGCTATCTCTCCAAGGCCGGTAAGTGGACTCTTGTTTTGATTTTCTCCATCTTTGTTCGAATCTCCTGCAGTCATTTTTCAGAGCTCGAGTGTGGTCAGTAAACCAGGGAGAAGCCCTCATCGTTCGTCTGGTTTTTGTAGAGAGGTGCCACAGAATCCAGGAGGGTAGAGAGGGTTGAGTTCAGCACAGCTGTCAGGCTATCGACAGATTCGGTCACCGGTGCTAGGAGGCCAGGACCGTGGGAAGTTGATCCAGTAAGGTTGTTACAGTTGACGCACCCAGTGTTTCCCCCAGCGCTTTATAGCTAAGGCGGCCGCCTTAGCAACGCCAGCCTCCCGCCTTGACTACCAACCGACCCACCCCCCCAAAAAAAAAAAAAATTTAATTTATTTTTTTTATTTTTTCGTGCTGCACAATTAATGTAATAGCAAGCGCGATGTGTGTGTTGTGCATGGTCATAACTGCGCGAAAGGCCGCGATTTGCGGTAAAAAGCATGTGTCCCCAAGCTTTTCTCTATCAGCTGCTCTGTGTCTGCGGCTTTGTGCGCGCGACCGTACCGCACCGCGTGCGACTACGGCATGCACGCGGGAGAGTTAAACGAGCAGAAGCAAACCGAGATTTAACTGGTGGCGATAATAAACGCAGTGCAGTTCTATGGGGATATTTAGCTGAACAGAAAGAAGTGCTCTGCAAAGCTAGAATAGTTTAAGACTCCACATCACTGTGGCAACACAACCTTTCTATCAGCTAGGACAGCGCAGAGAAAAGTTTGATGAATGCATGAGAGTCAGAGCCGGCCCGAGGCATAAGCGAACTAAGCGGTCGCTTAGGGCCCCGACCGCCAGGGGGGCCCCCTCCAAAAAAAAAAAAAACATTTTAATTTTATTATTTTTTTGTTTCTGTGTTTGATATTAACATCATATTATGCAAATGTGAGTTAACATACAAAAAAAAAGAATACAATTTTTTGGTCTAGATAATTAATAGCCTAAAAATGTAATCAGTTCATCTGGGAGGTAATCCGAATCGGATCATGTCACGTTCACATCCATGCACAGTGTGTATTGAGTTTATTTAAAAACAATTGGAAATGGGGCTGCCCTCAGTTGCCCATGCACTGTGTATAGTCTATAGCCTATTTCAGCCTCGTCTGTGGAAAAAAAGATACAGTAGCTGGACAACAGAGTTCTTCTGCTTCGTTCCTCTTACTGAATTTGAATGCATTCATTATATTACAGAGCAATATGTCCCGTAAAAGAAAAAGAGCTTCAAGCCCAACCCAGAGGACCCTCCATAATATTTGATTTTATATTAATATTTGTATGGAAAATCCATGTGTCCTTCAATAGCTTCTAATTCATCTGACCAGTGTATCCAAATTATTTGTTCACACAAAATTTCTCAGATTCAGTCTCTTAATTTTTCTCTCAAAGTGCACCAGATTCATGCATTTCACTTTAAAAAGGTTAAAAAAAATCTCCCGGGGGGCATACCCCCGGACCCCCCTAGGAAGGTCGGAATCTCGGCTGTCTAACATTTTCACACAGCTGCACAGTGGAGGCACTAGCGGAAAACACTGGGTGTGTGAATAATATTTAGCAAAGATCTATAGTTTCAGCGGCGCTAACATTGGACTGAAGGCTTGGGCCGGCTCTGAATGTATGGTCCATTATTTGTATTTAGTGTGTCTGTATAGTATTGCACCAAAACAGTAAACAGCACAAAATTGCACAACTGTAAGGTCAGTGTCATGTGTGTTATTTCTTTACGGCGCATTGGCATCTTTGAGCAAAATACCCCTAAAATTATCGCTGCGGCGCGTTGCGCCGCGCCTCCCGTGACACGGGGCAGTGACCACCTTGACTAAGACATTTTCTGGGGGAAACACTGCGCACCGATATGGCGAGTGGTTACCACTGCTCCATCGTCCTCGCTCGGGCAATCCAGGGCAACCTCGAAGGAAATAAGAAAATGGTCAGATACTACAGAAGTGACAGGAGAAACACTTAAGGCCGTCACAGGAATCCCACGGGAGAGGATGAGGTCCAATATGTTTCCATCACAGTGAGTAGGTTCATTTACAAATTGGTTGAAACCAAAATTATCAATAATATTAACAAAGGCTTTCCTTAAGGGATCGGCTGCCTTATTTAGGTGAATATTAAAATCACCGATCATTAGGATTTTATCAGAGTGGGTGATAAGATCTGCAAGAAAGTCACTAAATTGTTCTATAAATTGTGAGTATGGGCCGGGGGCCTATAGACCACCACCAAATTGAAACCCTCCCCATGAAAGCCATTTTTCCTATTTACAGGAGGTGGCCTCATTACCATGGCTTCGAATGAATCACATTTAAAGTCATTCTTCGAGCTCAGGTTGAAAATGGATTTATAGATAAGGGCAACCCCTCCACCCCGCCCAGAATCCCGGGCCACATGAGAGTATGAGTAGTTAGCAGGAGAGGCCTCATTTAGAATGATTTGAGTCCGAGTCCATTACCAGTTCTGCTGCTTGTTTAGCCGTATATTTTAGGCCGGGCACCGGCATATTTCTTGTTTCTATTGACAGGTTCTTGTTGATAGTAAATATTTGTGATATAAATGTACACGAAAACGTCAGTTAGTGATTTTTCCCACCACACTTTCCATTCATACACTCTCTTCTTCTTTGTGTTTTACGGCGGTTGGAATGGCATCTCGGCGTATTGCAACATTGCCGCTCCACCCTGTCACCCTGTACATTAAACAGTGGCTCCACCTTTCTTGTTCGGGTGACCTATTTAATGTCAGATGGTCCGTAACAGCGCCCCAACGAGTCTAACGGTAAAAAAGGGGATTGACGGGAATTCTCGTCAATGGCGGGGAAATAGTTAAATGCTTAATTTCCTGCATTTTGGTGAATTTTTATTCACCAATTTGTTCCTTTTCTGCCTACATTTGTATTCTTGAGCCCCGCTGTGATCGGTGAATGATAACCGGGGCAGTGCACGTCACGTTGTCGAGGGGAAGGTTTCCTTGATCTCCGTTAGTTTCAGTTTACAGCCGACAAAGTTACAATCACAACGACCGCATAGACAGCGCATGGACAGCGTTTTAATGAAGCCTCTCATTCTTATTATCATAAGGGCATTGAAGCAAATTATGAAATCTAAACATTACGGCGGCCCTTGTGGTGCGTAAAAGGACAGCGCAGTTCGCAATCTCTCCTCAGCAGTGCAAGCCACAGTAAAAGTCCACCGCACAGCCGATTCCTGCCTCTGATACGTTGACTCGCAACATAATGACTCAAGGCTTTGCATTGGCTCTCTCCCATTGCACACACGCATGCCCCGGCCGCTTCTGAGAGCACAGCCAGTGTTGGTTCCACCAGAAAAAAATAAAATAAACACAACTTGGACACAGGCCCTGAAGCTGAATGACCGCTCTGGTAACGGGCATTACTGGACGCCGAATATAAGACGACCACTTTTTTACGACCTTATGAAGTGTTAATATTTTCGCCTTTACTTGATGCATGCGCGCTCACCGGCCGGCGGGGACACATTTCTTATCAGCGGTAACTAGGCATGATACCGGCACACACCTTGGAGGAGCAGGTGCGCAGGTGAACGTTTCATCCTGTCAGTGCGTCTCTCTCTTTCTCTCTCCCCCCTGCAGTGTTGCCAACTCTTCAGTAAGGAAAGTAGCTATTGGCTGTCCAAAAAGTCGGTAGAAGTCGCCAGATGACGTCGTCGCCTAATTTGCATATTTGTAGACAGGGGTTTTATACAGTAATATTTGAATAGATGAGATTCTAGTGTTATGAACGTGACAATCGCATAAACAACCAACGTGGTAATGTTAAGTCTAGCAGTAATCATACATGCTCATGGTTTAAAAAAGCACTGCATAACATTTTTAATTGCACTACTCGTAGACTGTAGAAGAGGTGGGAAAAGCTGCTAACTGCTAATAGTGATGCTAACGGAACACGAGCGGAGAGGTGTATCTCCTGCTCTGACCGCAGCTGGGAGGGGCTGCGGCGTGAGGACCGGGCCGCTGTCAGTGCTCCGTTACGGGGGACGGGCCGGGAGGCTCCCGCTGCTCGTTGAGAAGCGTTAAAAGTGATACTTGCTTCGGCGAAAAAGTCACCAATTACACCAGAAAAAAAAGATTTGTCGCTGTTTTGAAAAAAAAGTCGCCAGGGGGGCTGAAAAGTCACTAAATATAGCGACAAAATCGCTAAGTTGGCAACACTGCCCCCCTGTGGTAGGGCGCTTAGCAGACTGGATTTTTAATGATAACCTAATGCTCATTAGTACGCGCCCTCAGCACTCTGACCTACCGAAGTGCGCATGGGAAGGCGGGGCACAACCGTAATCTCGTCCTGGGCACGGTGAAGAAATGCGACGGGCATATGTAATCTAGCCTATATAGTATATTAGTACAGCGGATAAGCATAACAATTGTGCACTTTTTGACAAAAGCATGACATTTCTAACATAGTTAGTACATGTCACAAGGTGTATTTTAAGATGTGGAGGGAAGTCAGATTTTGCCCGTGACGGCCGTGAGATGCCAAATCCAAGATGGCTGACATTCCGCTGGGTATAATGTTTAAACTCTCATAATTTTGGAACCATACAATGTAATAAAACATATAAGATGTCATTTCCAACTAAAGTGGACATGCCCAATCATTTGGTGACACTTTTGAGATCACCAGTGTTTGAGGAAACATATTTAGGTCAAGGTAAGAATTTACCAAATTTTGTCCGTAAATGCGAATTTTTGCCAGGTGGTGGCGCTACAACAAATCTCTTAGGGTTACCAAAATCAACGTGGTTGGTTCTGTACCTGTCATGAATTTGACATGATTCCCATTAAAACAGTTTGAGTTATCGAGGTCACAAGGAAAGCCCACGTTATCGATGTTCTGCCTCTCAGTTGTTGTCATAGTAACAAACCCTGACATCCAAGCAGCCAACTGCTGTGAACCAGAAAACTCTAACTGTTCAAGTCCTTCTCTTGTGGTAAGTTATACAATTTTTATTTTATTTAAGTAGTTCATAGTTTTGTTTCAAAATATTTATTTAATACATTCATACCGTTTAATTAAAGTAAACAATATTCAAAAATGTAATTCTGTGTATGAGATTTACAAGTTCAGGATTAACTGACCTAGTTAGCCAGCTAGTGAACTAAACCTGTCATGGAGGTCTAAAGAATTATATTGCTAAATTTAGGTTTTTCCTAATTAAATTGTATGCTACATTATTGTAAAGATCTTGTCTTCAACATAAGGTGTCACTTCTTTTAAGTATGCTCTCCCCTGCCTCCTATTACAAATGTTTAATGGCATTTGTTTCAGTGCTGATATCGCAACAAGCGTCACATCCTAATGGACTCTACCCAACCCTCTTTAACCAAGCACTCAAAAGCAACCCCCAGCACCAACTGGGACATCTGTGTCCTCTGCCAAATCGAAACTGAAGAACATTTACAATGTCCTCTCGGATTGACAAAACAGCCCAATAACTGTGGCTATGCATCCCTGGCAGATGACCTTCTCCGGTTCCACACTCTTCAGCACATGCCCATGGACCTCAATCTGAATAGATTAAATGACAGCGATGGCATAGAATCAACGCTAAAGACACACAGGGCTGAGTGGCACAAGAACTGTAGATTAAAACTAAATAACCCTTAAACAGGCAACAGTGGAAAAAAGGTTTCTAAAAATATTTTCATGTTATCACTCATCTTTTCAAGACCAAAGAAAAATATTTCAACATCAAATTTTTTTTATACTTCGTATATTTTGGGTTTTACGAGTTGTATCTCCCAGGATACGTTGACCTATTAGGGTATAAAAAAAGCCGAAATGGTAAAAATATTAATGTTTAATTTGATGGACAGAAATGATACATTGTTGTTTTCCTTGGGTATTTACATGACATATACTACTTTTAAAGTTGATTTGATTTAGTTTTACCGAACCAGCTTTGAATAGTGAATAGCCATCTCACAAAAAAGGAATAAACACTTTCTCTCTTTCAATTATTTTATTGTCAGTCCATCATAGCATAACCTGCACTCTCCTTTGTGCATTGAATCTTACATAAAAACAAAACAGCAATTTCATTTTCTCAAAGGTGGCATATATAATATAACTGAACAATGCCCCACATTTCCTGTCGACATTTCATTTTTTGTGGAATACTTGGAAGCAGTTGCGTGGGAAAGAAGACATTGCTATTATCATACCATGTTGTGCTTTTCTTGGGAGTGTGTGGCATCCTTAAGCCACACCTCCAACTCCTCCACCTCGGCTATTGTTGCCACAGGAAGAGAACCTTCCCGTGGCATTTCGGCCACTGGAGCTTCTCCACCCATCTTAGATGCCATTTCTTTCACAGCTGCCGTCAGCTGCATCTGCTGCTCCTTCACGTGCTCTAACAGGGCCAGGATATGCATCTCAGCCACTACAAAAAAGTTGTTGTATGAAAATATAAAACATTTTTTCACTTATTCAAAAATATATACCATATGGGGTACAAAGTTTATCAAACTATTTATTTAATTTTTTTTATGTAAACAGTCTATTTTAAAAAGATTTTACCAGAGCAGGGAAAAGGCCGAGTGCCCGTTTTGCCAAGCCGATACCTCGGGGTAAACGTTTGCTGGCGCTCCGCACTGGAGGTGTATGGAAGGGGAGCTGAGGAGAGGTAAATCAAACACATTTATTTGAAGTTAAAATTAAAACCTTTAGTATGCAGTACGCATATATTCGATATATCTCCCAACCCTAGGCCTAGTGAGGTAGTAGTGATAATTGAGTTGGATTACTTTTGTGTGACTGTCTATAATTGAATGTTTAATGAAAATGTTGCATTATCAACCTTTTAATGAATTGTCAATATTGTTACAGCTGAACGGCATTGGTGAGAAACAAGTACAACTTGGAAATGGAACCATACCAGTTTTGGCGAGGACACGGACGTCGAACCTCCGCCATTCTGGTCCTGGCTCCTCCCTCTTCTCCACAGCTCTATTAATCCTCCTGTCGTCCTTATAATTTGGCCACCAAGTCACGCCATCCTTCAGCCACGCCTCTGGGATGACGTTTACAGTTTTTGACTCCAGAAATTCTATTAATACATCTGAAAAAGAACATTGAAGAAAAAAACGATTATTCAAACCCTGATTTTAATACACTATTGTCATTCAAATTTCTGTTATTGTTAAATGTGACTAGCTATTTATTCAGACGCACCATTAATTAGTTTACTTGTGTATAAAAAAGTTTAAAGTTTTTTCTTTAAGGATTTTCATAAGGACACTTACTTGCATGATTAACATCATGAAGTATCCAGAGTAGGTTCATTGTAGTTCATTGTAGTTCATTGTATTATTTTGTCGGTGTCAGTCTGTAGTCTTGAATTTTTTTAGTCCTAACCCCTAACCCCTTTTTTTTTTGTCTTTAATTTCTCGGCTCCCCCACCCTTATTCTATTTTCTACTACCGGTCACTTTTGTGTAGGAAGGGCATGGCAACAAACCTATCCTTAAAAGGTAGCAGCAAACACATCTCTGAGGATTTTGCCCACTTAAACGGCCCTGTTGCTTCTGACACGATACAAATGTTTAGGAAGTCGGAGGTCATTGGATATTTAAAGAATGTTTCCATTTTTGAGCAAACTTTGTACACGATAACAATTCCTTCCACAGATTTGATTATATTGTGTAGAACACAAATATCTTTGCCTAAAGCAAATGTGTTATCCCCTGTAGAAATCTTTAATGTCCAATGTCCTGTATCGAGCTCCCTGTACTGAGTTTCAGCGTCAAGGCCACTTGGAACAGGTCCAACATAATGTTGCCCTCTCAAACTCATGCGAGACTTCTCGATGCTGCGCATATCATCGACCTCCGATATTCTTCTTACTATCTGCGCAAGTGGAAATTCTGGCTTTCTCACAAACCTCTTCAATTTGTGGAGGTAATTTTCGTAAGGGAAAGCAGAGATGGTGTCCAAAGACCCATGTCGTTGAGCATCTGCAGATAGGTGGACCAAAGAATGCACATTGTA
Organism: Ammodytes dubius; assembly: GCA_026122265.1. Lineage (NCBI taxonomy): Eukaryota > Metazoa > Chordata > Actinopteri > Uranoscopiformes > Ammodytidae > Ammodytes > Ammodytes dubius. The sequence continues at coordinate 1,591,742 of CM047509.1, read as the reverse complement.
CACTATAGCATCCCTGCCGTACAGCTCTCCAAAATGATGTACAAACGTGGTCAGCAATGTGTTTGCATAATTACTGTACACAGAGCAGAGCTGGGGACTAACAAGAATTGAAATACCGGTAGATAACAACATGAAGTTAGACATGACTGTCTAAATATTGCGCCAGAACAACAGGGCCTGTATACAAGAGAAATTGTCTCAACTCTGTTGCTTTCCAACGATCCAGCTCTCTGAGCGATCTTGGTTTCCTCGCAAACTCTGCCGGGATATGCTTACGCATCTGAATTAGACTATCTGAAATCTGGTCAACTAGACTAGAGGAGAGGCGAAATTGCAAAGGGCCCCTGAGCCAAATTGTGAGAAGGCGACGCATAACACCTAAACACGCAAGGTGCATGTAGTCCAGGGGGAAGCGAGTAATCATGCCTACATCTAAGTCTGAAAATCCATGAGGACCTGTGTTTCGTCGTCTCTGTCAGAAAAGGATGTGTCAGTCCGTAATGTGTAGTCGCAGTCGGGGAAAGTCATTCTGTTGTTAATGTACAGTCATATGAAAAAGTTTGGGAACCCTTCTCAGCCGGCATTATAATTGACTCTGCTTTCACAAAAAAAATATAAAAGTGGTACGTCTTTAATTTACCAGGAACAGCTAAGTACTGGGATGTTTTCCAAACAAAGATTTTTTGAAAAGCAGTATTTGGTTGTATGAAATAAAATAAAATGTGAAAAACTGGCTGTGCAAAAATATAGGAACCCTTGTGGTTTTGTTGATTTTAATGCCTGTAACAGCATGTAAAACTGATGACTTTAAACACAAAGTTGGTTGGATTATGCTGTTAAGCCTTGAACCTCATAGAAATGTCTGTTTAATCATGAGAAAATGTATTTTAGGTGCCTAAATGCAAGTTGCACTTCTCTTTGACTCTCTGCTGAAGTGAGACAGAATGGGATCATCAAAACAGCTCCCAAAAGATCTGAAAAACAAAGATTGTTCACTGTCATGGTTTAGGGGAAGGCTACAAGAAGCTTTCCCAAAGGTTTCAATTGTCAATTTCGACTGTAGGGAACGTTGTCAGGAAATGGAAGGACACAGGCATAGTGGCAGTTAAACCCAGGCATGGCAGACCAAGAAAAAAACAGGAGCGCATAGGTGGAGGATTGTGAGAATGGTTGCACACAACCCACAGATCACCTCCAAAGACCTGCAAGAACATCTGGCTGCAGATTGTGTATCTGTACATCGTTCAACAATTCAGCGCAATTTGCACCAAAACATTATAAAGACCAAATAACTTAATTTTTGTCTCATCAGTCCAAAGCATTTTCTTCCAATATGAAGCTGGCTTGTCTAAATGAGCTTTTGCATACTCCAAGCAACTGTATCTGTGGCGTGGGCGCAGAAAGGGCTTCCTTCTCATCACCCGGCCATACAGATGTTTTGGTGCAAATTGCGCTGAATTGTAGAACCATGTACAGATACACAATCTGCAGCCAGATGTTCTTGCAGGTCTTTGGAGGTGATCTGTGGGTTGTGTGCAACCATTCTCACAATCCGCCGCATATGCCGCTCTTGTACTTTTCTTGGTCTAATAGACCTGGGTTTAACTGCAACTGTGCCTGTGTCCTTCCATTCCCTGACAACGTTCCTTACAGTAGAAATTGACAATTGAAACCTTTGGAAAAGCTTCTTGTAGCCTTCCCCTAAACCATGACAATGAATAATCTTTGTTTTTAAGATCTTTTGGGAGCTGTTTTGATGATCGCATTCTGTCTCACTTCTGCAGAGAGTCAAAGAGAAGTGGAACTTGCATTTAGGCACCTAAAATACATTTTATCATGATTAAACAGACCTTTATATGAGGTTCAAGGCTTAACAACATAATCCAACCAATTTTGTGTTTAAAGTCCTCAGTTTTACATGCTGTTACATGCATTAAAATCAGCAAGACCACAAGGGTTCCCATATTTTTGCACAGCCAGTTTTTCACATTTTATTTAATTTCATAAAACTAAATACTGCTTTTCAAAAAATCTTTGTTTGGAAAACATCCCAGTACTTAGCTGTTCCTGGTAAATTAAAGACATACCACTTTTATCTTTTTTGTGCGGAAGCAGAGTCAATTATAATGCCGGCTGAGAGGGGTTCCCAAACTTTTTCATATGACTGTATACACCTGGTTGGGCACACTTGTCACAGCTGTGGTAGGCATTGTGGGCCTTTATGTTTTTAACGAATGCCCTTGCAGGTGTATCGCAGATGACGGATGCTAAATCAATATATATTTTTTTTCCTTCAAAATCCAGTCCTTTGGTTAGCTCTTTAAGCTCTTTGCTGAAATCTTTCAGAAACTCAGAAGCTGGATTAGGTTTTTTTGTGCCACAAAAAAGGCCGATGACGACGGGTTCCTTCATCTGTACACTGAGCAAAAGTCCGAGAATGGGCCACAACTGTGTATTGGAACTTTTGAACAGAGGTAACCCGTCAACATTAATTTGGAGTCGAAATTTAAAGCCATCAGCAACATTTTGGATCAGATTGGTTAGGGTGCTACGAAGAGCTGCCAATATTCCCCTGTGATGGTACAGCCCACCGCATTCTTCCTGAAATTTGTAGTGCGTTGGCATTTTTAAAATTGTTCTGGCATCTTTGGGCAGTTCTGGGTGGTAGATTCTCAAAATGCTAAGTAGGGCTGTCAGTGCTACCAAGGACACACTGCACTGTAGTGCCCAATTGGCTAAGCTGTCAAAAAGGCTTGTCTGCTCCTTTACGGTGTCGTCATCTGTCTCTGAATGAATTCCCTCCCATTCCATTCCATAGTCTTCCTCCACCTGAGGAACAACGTTGGATTCAGAGTCATTGTCATCGTCGTCAGTGTGAGAGTCATTGTCGGTATTGTCGTTGGTAAGGGGTTGTAAGGGGTCTGTCCAGTTTGCTGCCTGATCCACTGCAACTGCATTTAGCCGCTTTGCTAAAGAATCACGAGCCCTTCGCCTGACTCCAGAGCTTGTAAGAGGAAGTTGACTCCTTCTCATCTTGTCTCTAAAAAGAATAATTTAACAGAAAAAGAACCAACAGTGACTCGAACTAAAGTATTGTTTGACATTTACCTACATAATTCAAAATACTTTAATCCCTTCTTTTATTGTGGTTCATCTGTTTTTATTCTAACCTTTTATTAATTGTTAATGTTCATGTGGCCCTGTATGGTGATGTGTTTCATCGTCAAAGGCTCCCTTAAATGTATTATAATTGTTCAGTTCTTGTTATATGTATGGGATGCTAAAACATATCACTTGTAAATAATTTGTTTAATACTGTAAATTGATATTTGAATCTGGTCCTATTGCTTGTTTGTATATATCCTGTTATTGTTGTCTTTTGCTTGTCTGGTAAAATATTTTTGTTTAAAGTTCTGTTCTTCAAAGATATCTCATTGTGAGCCTTTTTCTTACTCGGTGCACGGGAGTATTGCAGAGAAGGTTCCGAACTCCGAAGGTCCGACTCCTCAGCCGTGAATGAATGAACGAACTGCACGGTAATCAGCCAAACGCTTCAGTCCCGAAACTATTGTTATTGTGTGAATATACACACAAATAATGCCTAAAACCAGAAGAAGGCTAGTAGAAGAACTGCACGTGTTTTCTAAATAGACTGTATAGGCTAGTAAAGGCTGTCTACTGTAGTATACTGTCATCAGCTCATGGTAGGCCTTCGGCAGATATTGTTTTTGTTAATATTCTTTAACATTCGGCATGGTTAAATCTAAAACTTTCCACTGTTCGTTTTCGGGGGTAATTATAGCGGTTAGGTTTTTATTGAAGCTAAAATGCTCAGACACTGTAATTTCATGTATAAAATACCGGACTGACAAGGTATCACTCATTCAAGATACATTTAATCTCAATTTCGCCAGATTTTTGGCCATGTAAAACAAACATGCGAATGTTATCATAACATTAAAATGTCTGATATGGCATTCTATTTGTTTATTGACTCTTGTTTTTTTCTTTTGACAGTGAGTTGGAACTGTTGACGTTCTGCCTTAATAATAACTTCAACGATGAGGATTCCAGAAGGCTTCAGCAACTGGGACAAAGAATATTAAATCCTTGTATCCTCTGATTATTTAATTATTCCATTTATGAATCCAAACTAAACCTGAAAAAAATAGTCAATATTAGGTGAGTTAAGTGATTTAAAATTCAAGTGGTTGATGGGGAAAACTATATATGGTTTTCATGAGACTTGTAATAGGCTACATAATAGACATACGTTTCCATAATATTAGGCCCATTTAATGCCATTGAACTAAAATATAATCTCTTCACCACACTAATTGGCTAATTTTGCTTAATCTAAAATTACAGGTAAAGAATTTATTGGTAAAGTTCCTCAATGAACTTCTCTCACCCTGTGCCACCTTTTCAACTTTACTCACCTGTGCATCTTCAACACGCATGGCAAGACCAAAAAAACAATCAAAAGACCTGGTTCGTTTCGGGTTGAAATTATGTATCAGTCCGTAACATCCTTCATTCTGTTGCTGAAGTAAACATCTGGTTGGGCACATTTGTCACAGCTGTGGTAGGCATTGTGGGCCTGTTTTTGAAGTATACCCTAGCAGTTGTATAACAGAATCTAGAGCAATGAAAATCTTTTTTTCCCTTTCAAAATCAAATCCTGTTTGTAACTCTTGTACCGCTTGGCTGAAGTCTTTCAAAAATTCCTCAGCTGGATTTGTTTTTTTGTGCCACAAAATAGGCAATGACCGGCAATATTGTGTATCAGATCAGTTATGGTGCTTAACAGACTAAAGAAATGCTTTTACATTTGTTTAATCTATTCTATTTCATAGTTTTGTTGTTCAAACGTGTTACATTTTTTATTAAAAAAAGTGTTGATTTTTCACTCTTTGATCGTTGGATGTTTAAAATAAATTAAATTTCATGAGAAGGGTTTGTTTTGGTTATTTCACCTCAGGATCAACTATATCCTCTACAAAAATAAGATGTTTTTCTGTCAGACTTAGTTTAAATATTGAATCCTAATAGGCAATAATAACTAAAGTTTAGCATACACTGAATTCCTTGAAATCAGTGTCTTTATGCAGTCCCTTGAAGGTCTTCTAAGATCCAAATTCTCTATGGATCATCATAATGGGGAGAAGTGTATAAATATGAAAATAAATACTGAACAAGAAAGTATATTTACGTAATATAGCACAATTCAAACATGCTACACCAAACTACCAGTATTCGAGTAAATATACAGCAGCATACAGCATTTTACTATACAATGATTCACCATAATGGGACGAAGTACCATAATTATTTTAAAAAAAAAGTTGAAATGTTACAAAAAGTGAGTTTATTTTACTTGATATAGCACAATTCATACACAGAAAGCCAAAATGTACACAAAAGTATATTTAAGCCATACAGCACCACTATAACCTCATCAGAAAAAAACTAAAGACATTTGCCTATTTCATTATAATTTTACAATACGACTTAAATAATTGGCGTGAAATATATACAAGATTCCCACACATTTTTAAAATACATTTTCAAAACTTTTCCATAGCTTAACCATTATACTTCCATAACCTTATTCGAGTACCTTATAGTACAGTAGGTAGGCTTGTTTGAGAATCATATGGCTCAAAAATTAAAGTATTACTGTGTCTCTGTGGAGCCATTTGTTAATTTTTTCTTTCCAAAGCCAAACATGATTAAACACATACTTCCCGGGCATTCTTGCAGATAAGTAAAATCATGACTGAAATGAAATTTAAAAAACTGATTTCCAGGCTTGGAATTGGTTTGGAATTAGCAATGTTTTTGGAAAAGTTTTGATTTGTTTGTTTTTTTAAATTATACAACCCATTTCACATACACACTGTCAATTCAGTAATGTCCCAGAGCTGTTATGGCTCAAGGGCAGGACAATCATTAGTTTTCAATAGTTGTGTATATCAGATATTAGATTTGAAGAAAGTTATAAATTAAATGGCAAAATAAGAATTTATGAAAGGTATTATTTATAATCATCTTTTATTTGTTTAACTCATGGATGTCATGGTTGGATCAATGTCAACATCTGCTCATTAAAGAAATGTAAACCGTTTTAATGTTTTCCTTCACACCAGGTTATTCTCCAACAGCTGGGCCAAAGAAGTAAGCCATGAAAGGCCCAATTCCAATGTCCTGCTACCCAGACTTACAGACTCAGAGGTGCGCACCCACTAAGTCTGTAATGGGTCAGGACTTGAGGCTCGTGGACATTGGGATTGGGGCTTTGCCTCTGCACAAAACTCCTGTTTAATCCACTGAACAATATGAAGGTAACTGAGCTGTCACCCAAAAACATATTAACCAATGAGGTAGCACCCAAGAAAAAACCCACCCATGCAAAAGCTGGAAGAGTAACGGCAAAGCTTACTTTAAGGTTAAAAGTCTGATTATCTACAAAAAAGTAGAGGGAACTTTATCAAACAGGCACAAGGCCAACAGTTTACAGTATTATACAAGTAACTGTGGTTTTGATTGATATTATACACACATCAAATTCTTTAAGTAACCAGTAAGAAATATAAGCAGTAAGGACTTTGTCAGTCATTTTAATTTGACTCTGATGAGTTGAACAATGTTTTCAGTGGTAATGGTAATTACTTATTACACATTACACTGTAAGGAGTTTGTTTCCCAGGACTGAATTTAAGTCTCATTACACATACTTATAAATTGTAAACACTGTAGGGATGTGAAAAATGTATTGACTCAACTACCGATTTTCAGCACGTGCTCAAATCGACACAAAATAAATATATATTCCTTGATAGCCTTCCATGAGCGCACTGTGGGACCACTGATCAAAAATGTATCGTTGTGAGGTAGCACACATTGAACACAAATGACTGACAACGGATGGATGGATAACATGGCTAGTGATATGTTAAAGTCCGCCTTGCTTAACAACGTCATGCATGGCTGATCACATTATAACCAGCAAACGCGATCATCTTGATCATTAGAAGGGAAAAGCTTTTTCATTCATAGCCTACAGTGGGGGTTATACTGAGGTGTCTGGAAAAGATGACATTTAACTGCCTTATTTACAAAGAATTAAAAAAGAGAGAAGTAGCTTTGGGATAAGGGATTATTTAAAAAAAAAAATTGAATGCTGACTGACTGGATTTTTTAAACCTGTATATTTTTGTTTCTGCTTTTTGGTATTTCTGTGTCTCCAAATGATTCCAGAAAATAGGAGTAGAGTCCAGCTGCAGCCCCGGAGACAAACACCCTGGCGTGACAACAACACCCAGGCGTGACGGAAGCAACTGTGGTGTGACGGACGTGATTTTTGACTATTTAGCTTCCATAACATGTCTGCTACGTCACTCATTTGCCCTAACCCTAACCACCCAGCTGTGATGCCTGAACCTAATCCTCAAAACAATATAAATAACACAAACTTAGTAGCCTATCGGTCTGCGGTCTTTTTTATTGTTCGACGTGACGTACTCAAGATGGCCGCCGCGGTGTTCCGTCAATGTTCTATCTATATTCTAACCTCTCCCTGTCCCCTTGCCCTAACCCTAACCACCCAGCTGTGATGCCTGAACCTAATCGCCAAAACAATATAAATAACACAAACTTAATATCGGTCTGCGGTCTTGTTATTGTTTGACGTTGTTTACAACTTAGAAGTTTATGACGTTGCAAAAATAAAATCTACAGGTAACGTCCGTCACACCACAGTTACTTCCGTCACGCCTGGGTGTTGTTGTCACGCCAGGGTGTTTGTCTCCGGGGCTGCAGCTGGATACTATTGGAAAATAGCTCACATAGGACACAGTTGATTTAGCCTTAGTTTTCTTCTCAAAGTGCACCAGATTGATGCATTTTACTTTAAAAGGTTCAAATTTTTCTTCCGGGGGGGCATGCCCCCGGACCCCCCTAGAAGGTCCTGGGTCCCCACCGCTGTCTCTTCAATAACTTGGAAAAACACTGTAACCAAGATATTGTGATGTAGACAAACATGGCTTTTACGCATCTGTATTGTAAGACCGCCGCCCGGGGGGGCCTACGAGACCTCTCAGCCCCGGGGCCTAGTGGCAGGTAAAGGCAGCCCTGCTTGTGTGTGCTGGTAGGGACCCCAATAACCTAAAAAGTGTGCCCAAACACCGGCAATGTTTGGTTTTTCATAATATGTCCTCTTTAAAGGGCAGCGCTTTAGGAGTCGAATTGAAGCTCAAACTCCGAACAAAACCTGGTCGGAGCAGGTTAGCCATGCAGCCTCTGTTGCCACGGTGATCTAGCCAGGTAAAAAGAGAGCCACCTTTCGTGATACTGAAAACTCTGGCTTAAAACTCAGACCTCGTTCAGCCGTTAAAGGCCTACTTCACCGGTGGGAATATGAAGGTGTATTGAATTCTGAGATCCTATGTAGTATAAATGTGCAAAACAAATTGAAATTGGTTCATCCTAGCCTGAGAAAAGGCAGATAGAGTGTGTTATGGTCTCACTGTCTAACCCTACATTTCTCTTACTGTGACATCACAGTTGCACATTTATACTACATAGGATCTCAGAATTCAATACACCTTCATATTCCCACCGGTGAAGTAGGTCTTTAATCTCGCTTCATAGTATAGCCCTCTGGTTTGTGCCACGCCTCTTGACACACACACATATTGCACACACACAGGAGGGAGAAGAGAGAGGCAAAAACACAAAAAAGAACAGCACTAAATCCGAGAAAAAAAAATCAAACCATAACAGCGGTTTCTATTAAGAAAGTTGATTGTGGTGTAGTCTACTTCAACCTGTGGGTGATTGACAAACTGCAGGGGGTTCAGAGAGGAGAGGTCTGAGCTCAAACACTGGTAGTCAAGGGGAGCAGGTCAAAATATAAACTTTACAACATCACTGAACAATCGTGTGTGCTTGATGGGACTTGTTTATTTACCATGTAATGTTGCGCTCTAGATTTTTACAATTTATGTCATTTTAGAGTCAAATACTGGAAAGAAACCAGGAAGTGGCTGTGACGGTCACGTATGTATTTATGGAACCTGAGTATGATGATGCACTCATCCTGCAAAAGAAAAACCTGATTTTCAATGTGTTTGAAACTTATACAGATGCTGCAAACATTGGATGTGTAGTGTGCACGCATACCGTACATACTACCTGTGTCAGCCTGCCACAATAAAATGAAACTCAACCACCAAGAGCAGATGCTCCCGGGCAACACTAAACAGCTGTTCCTCATTGTCAATGACAAGTGGAGAATATGTTGCCCCTAAGCACAAGTTTTCATTTAAAAAACATAAATCATCTCTTCACAAAGAGGTGACATCATCCCAGTCCCTAGGGTAATCTGTGGCTTTGATTAAAATCATTTGAACAGCTAAAATCCTTTCAGATAAGCGAGCACACAGGAGCGTACAGTGATGATGTGAAGTTTTTCTTCTTTAAAAAAAACACATTGTTTATTTAATTTTCCAGGTGACAATCTAGCAACAATATTAGATAGACATATGGTTCAAATTATTTGTCACAGTTCAAGGTGTCATAGGCCTCAGATAAAAATAAAACATAAACCAAATACAAAAGTTGGGCCAAAACAATTGTGTAACAATAAAACAGAACACCAATTACAGACCAAAGGCAAATAACAACAAAAACACAACACAAGCTACACATCAGACCAGGCAACTCTTACTGTACCATATCACCCCTAACGTTCCAGAAAGAGTTAAAAGATAGGAGAAAGATGTAAAAGAACAAAAGATGACCCAATCTACATTCCGTCAGGTTGCTCACCATGAGAGAATGTAATCCTGCTGAAATATTGGAAAGAAGGACCCCAGATAAGATCACATTTGGAAGACAAGCCACTTGAGAGCCGAAAACTTTTCAAGTTTAATAAAATATAGAATATCTCTTAGCCATCTGGTGTGAGAAGGAGGGGTCTTGGATTTCCATGTCTTCAATATAAAACGTCTGGCCAAGAGTGTAGTAAAAGCTATTACATTTTTTTTTTGTGAAGGTTAGGTAGTGATGTAGTTATACCAAACAAAGCACTTAAGACATTGGTTTCGATTATTCTTTCCCCGATAACCTCAGACAAGGCGTCAAACAAGTCAGTCCCATATTTAAATAGTGCAGGGTAAAGCCAAAATGAACGGACAGGGTCTGCTGGGGCCTGTTGGCATCTATCACAGGTAGGGGAGATATTATCATACCTTTATGTTGTACCTATAGTGGGTCCGGTGTATCATTTATATTGAATAAGACTGTGTTTCACACAGATTGAGGATTTGTGAACCCATTATAAAATATCTGACCATCTGCAATCAAGAGATATCATAGCTTTGTGAGTGACAGGAGAAGAGGGTTATTAATTGTGTTTAGCAGATGCCTTAGGTTGGGAAAGGAGTGTCTATTTTGGATCATCTCAGTCTGATCTGGTGAAGTGATTGAAGGGAGGATAGATTCCAAACATTAAGTGGACATTAAGCAAATGTATCGGACGATAAGAGGTACAGAGAAAGGTACCCTTTTTTAATAAAACAGAAGTAGAGGCTTGTCAAATATGTTTCCTGCCCATCTGTTTTTCAATTGTAGGCGGTTGGCAGCTTTAAGGTGGCTTACTTGCAAATAAAGGGTGTGTGCCCCAAGATGAGAGAGATGGTGGAATACCTTGCTTCGTTTAATGGGATTATTCAGGCCTTTACAATTAAAGCTAATGAATTTTAGATCCCCGCTGGATAGTAATGATGTTGGATTAGGCTGGGTCTTCAAATACAAAAAAGGTGGTATCCTGCACACAGATAGATAAAAGACTGATGTGAAATAGCCAACATACACAAAAACAAACACGTGCTTAAAATAAATATGGATGTAGCATCCGGGCTGATCTCAGTTATTCCAACTGCATCCGATCGTCCTGGCCTATGCACGTCGCCATCTTGTCAGATTTGAACTCTGCCGAAAAAGGGCATTGATGTGACGTCGGGGGGAGGGAGATACGCCCATCTAGCTGACGTATACCTCGAAGGCAAAGTGAGGGCCAGCGGCTAGCTGTCACTCAAGAGGCCGCGCCCCTCATTATTCATACATTTTAAACTCCAATAGAATAAAAACTAGCCTGGTCCAAAAAACTTCACCCCCCTCAGTGTTGTCATGGAGACATGACCAAAACATACAGACTAGAATGTAGTTTTTTACCAGGCCTTAAATAGGTTTAATAATGCTGTGAAAAGACAATTTGCTTTACATGGGCTCCGAGATAACAGAGTAAAATTTAGTGATGATTTCCGAGCGCATCACATCTTGAATATTTGCCAGCAGAGCCTTGTTAGCACCGAGCCTCAATGGCGATTCTGACTCAGGAGAACCTCAGTGCCTTGTGCGGCCTACTCTCCCCATGTTTGACTTGCCCTGACCGTCCATTGTAATGCTAGCAACTTAAGAAAATCAAGTGGCTAAATACGAGTATAACTGATGATAGAGCCCAGATCTGGGAAGTATTCCAATGATTTGCGAAATAATATGTTGAAAAGCCACATTCCGGAGCAGCTACCACGAAACACGTCATACATCCTCTCTGCTACGTAGTGCTCTGCTTGACTACCAGTGTTTGAGCTATGCTAACCTGGATGACTGACATTTGCATATTTCTTAATCAAAAATGCACGCAGTTACAGGAACGGTTTATGTCGCCTTTTCTTTAGCCGGAGAGTGACACAAAAAGCAAAACGATGGCAGGCGAGTCGAAACAGAAAATCCCTCTCGGCAACTGTCCGGCGGTGAAACGATGGCGGCGAGGTGAAACAGCTCAGCTCACGGTGAAAGGATAACAGGCGAGTCGAACACGGGCAATGTAGGTCCGGCGGTGGAATTCCTCCTCACGAGGCAGCAAACAGCGTCCATCCAACATGGCACTTAGGTGAAGTCTTTTACTCCAGGTGGAGCACTTCACTTCAGTTTACCCACTTATAAAATAAACACTTTATTATTTATTAAGCAGTTATTACCCACCTAGGAAATAAATCACCTTGTATTTATTTAACTGTATTTTAGTAGGTCCCTACATAAGACTTTACTTTTTTGCATTTTGCGCACTTGGGAAGAAACGCCTGATTTAGCAAATTAATTCAGGCAAACGTACTTAATGGACTGCGCCTGCTATTTGACGTCCAATCCTCAGTGAGCAAACGTTAGTAGATCAGCCCCTTAAAGTATAGCAGCAGGTCTAGTATACGGCCAGCGCAGAGCTTGTTCCATTAACCCATAGCAGAGGGCAAGCAGTTAAGGAGACAATAGACCCAATAGGCCCAGCACACAGCACACAGAATGGGGAACTCAACACAAAAAGCCCAGAATCGATCCAACAGGAAACATTAAGACTAAGCTTCACTCCCAGTCCGGCTCGCGTCACAGTGACACTGTGTCTGCTGTGATCCATGACAACACAGGAGGGAGAGGCTTCTGAGGAGGATTCTGCTAATGTGGGCATTATTACATCATGTTGTTGTTGTTTTTTTAATACATTGTGGAAGGTTGGATTGGCTGAAAATACTAAAACTGGATGACCAGAGAGGTGTGTTATGCCAGTTTGGTCATTTCCATTGCAGGCTTTTTAAAATCAATATTATATATTAATTCAGCCTTTTAAAGGAAACGACGTGTGACGCTCAAAGCGAGAGCTGTGTACGGGTGCTCGGTAGTAAGTCAGACCCGTTTCCGGTGGGGGTTGGCCTCCGCCAGGGCTGCGCTTTATCACCAATCCTGTTTGTGATATTCATGGACAGGATATCAAGGCGTAGTCGTGGTGGGGAGGGGTTGCAGTTCGGTGGGCTGAAGATCTCATCTCTGCTGTTTGCGGATGATGTGGTTCTGATGGCATCATCGGCCTGTGACCTTCAGCTCTCATTGGATCGGTTTGCAGCCGAGTGTGAAGCGGTTGGGATGAGGATCAGCACCTCTAAATCTGAGGCCATGGTGCTCAGCAGGAAACCGATGGATTGTCTACTGCAGGTAGGGAATGAGTCCTTACCCCAAGTGAAGGAGTTCAAGTACCTCGGGGTCTTGTTTGCGAGTGAGGGAACAATGGAGCGTGAGATTGGCCGGAGAATCGGAGCAGCAGGGGCGGTTTTGCACTCGCTTTACCGCACTGTTGTGACGAAAAGAGAGCTGAGTCGTAAGGCAAAGCTTTCGATCTACCGGGCGATCTTTGTTCCTACCCTCACCTATGGTCATGAAGGCTGGGTAATGACCGAAAGAACGAGATCGCGGGTACAAGCGGCCGAAATGGGCTTTCTCAGGAGAGTGGCTGGCGTCTCCCTTCGAGATAGGGTGAGAAGCTCAGTCATTCGTGAGGAACTCGGGGCAGAGCCGCTACTCCTTTGCGTTGAAAGGAGCCAGTTGAGGTGGTTCGGGCATCTGGTAAGGATGCCCCCAGGGCGCTCTCCTAGGGAGGTGTTCCAGGAGCTTCCAGCTGGAAGGAGGCCTCGGGGAAGACCCAGGACTAGGTGGAGAGATTATATCTCCACACTGGCCTGGGAACGCCTCGGGATCCCCAGTCAGAGCTGGTTGATGTGGCCCGGGAAAGAGAAGTTTGGGGTTCCCTGCTCAAGCTGCTGCCCCCGCGACCCGATTTCGGATAAGCGGTTGACGATGATGATGATGATGATGATGATGATGATGATGATGACGTGTGACATGGCTAGGATATAAAATGTATTAAAAAAACAGTCTACTAGAATTATCCAAACTGATGGAAATGCAGTAATATGTCTCAAGGAAGTTATAGAAACAACAAAAATCTATCTTTTTTTGCAGTTGTTAAGACAATCAGAGATACGGTAATACCTGTTTTCAGGACACAAAAGGAATATCTAATAGAAGTCATTTGTATCCCATGCCATGTACATGGAATGACATACAGTAGAACCCTAATTGTGACAGCCTGTGTGCATATCTCTGTCCAATGACAGTACTATTATGTTAGGTCATACTCAATCACACCAAAGCGCTGTCCTCTGAGGCAAGGGCACCGCCAATGGAATGTGATGGACGAGATGAGGGATATCAAGTGACACACAAGATCTATTTTCTTGAGCATGCAGAAATGGTGTGTTAGCATTGAATACATGTCATGTTGCTTCCTTGCTGAACATTGTAGGCACCATGCACATATATTTACTCAGCAAGTGTACCAAATGCAGCTAATTTTAGTCTTGACAATACAACATCTTTCCAGGAAAAAAAACTATTTGTCATCCCTTTTGATGAAGAGTGAACAATGCTGGGGCACTAAGCAGCGACCATGGGGAGTTTTATGGGAGTTACTGAAAGTGAACTGAGAACACCCTTCAAAAGGCAGGGAACGCTGCAGCCTTTTGAATGGGTGTGTGTGTGTGTGTGTGTGTGTGTTAAAACTCACTCTGTATTTCAAACAGGCATGCACAATGCTGCCTCTTCTTGACATTCCATTAAAAAGGACTGGTTGCAGCTTCCATGAGGAGAGGGGATCTGGGCTGGGAGGAGGAGGGATGGCTTTAGTCATACTGCCATCTAGAGTCAGACATCAACAGGAGCTTTCCATGGTGCTGACCATGCACACAAAGTCTAATTATTAGTCTCTTAACTTGTTTCTATTGTACACATCTACACATATTTTCTTCTATATTGCATTGTTGAGAGGAACCTGTAACTTAAGAATTACATTGCCAATGACTGCTGCTGTAATTATTTTGCATATGACAATAAACCATCTTGAATCTTGAATCATATGGGATGAAATATATTCTATATATATAAGGGAAGGATGCAGTTTTAGCTAAACAAGACACCACTGTTGCTCAGCTTCAGAGAAGGGCCCTAATTTATAAAGGCTGCTGCACACTAAAACCTTGCATCGACCCTGATGAAATGTGTGTAAGCATTTTTCACCTCAAACGTTGGTATTTCTAGAAAGATTCTACGTGGAGAAGTATAAGTATTCCCACAAACTTCTGACGATGCGTAGAGCTCCCACAAGGTTTTCCTGACTCGGGGAATCACAACACTCAATGGCAACACCACGAAATAAAGCTCAGTCATCAGAAAAACACACACGCCAACTTCTGACCATGCGTAGAGCTCCCGCAAGGTTTTCCCAATTCGGGGAATCACAATGAAACGCTTGGCACACAATATATTTAATTATTTATATGTATAAGTTGTCAGCAAGCTGGATGGAGAGCAAGGTGTCTCCCAATAGAGGTTGGAAGCAGGGGCTTTGCAGCACGGTCACTGTCCAGAGCCTTTAGTACGTTGGGCATCGTAGGACTGAGGAAGAGAAGAGCCATCCGCAACACCACCGAAGCGGCAGAGAAAGCCTCAAGATGGCTTTGGCTCAAGAGGGGAGAGTCATGGGGGCAGAAGTAGCTAGTTTGCCATCTGGACACAAGCTGGGGTCTGATCAACCTCAGCTGGGTCACCTGGAGGAGGGTGTATGATGTTGAAAGACCCGAAACACCCGATGATTCCAGGAATCATCACTGAAGATGTGTCCAGAAGCATCAATAGATGTACTTGCACAGCTTAGAACCTGATTTAATCAGTGACAACCAGGAAAGACTGGTTGACAACCGCGAATAGTGTGGCGACTACTGGAGAGTCAGTGACAGCTCGGAGAGACGGCAACCGGGGCAGAAAGGGCCGGCAACCCAATCTGTGTCTTCTGTGAGGAGGACTCCCATAACAAGCTACGATGAACCTAATGAAAAAATACCCCCAGGGGTGCCCGAGAGGGGGGGAGGATGAGCACCCCAATCTGACGGATACAACGGCAATAGACCAAGGAAATGGACAAACGATCACGAGTAAGCAGTGTGCATGTGGCAAGATCTGCAAGAACGAACGAGGCTTAAAGATCCACCAAGCGAGGATGAAGTGTTTGGTGGAGTCAGGACCAACACAACGCACAGGTTTTCAACCTGGTGAGACGGAGGAGGAGCCAGGCCCGGAGTCACCCCATAGTGCCCGGAGCCTCCAAGTGTTGCAAAGGACTCCCACCAGCATCATATCTGAGAGGAGGTGGATCAAGTGGCCAGCAGCTAGCAAGACAGCACTGTGGAACCAGTTCGACAACGATGTAGACCAAATACTGGAGGCAACTGCGAGGGGAGACGTCGAGAGGAAACTGCACACCATGACAATGATCATCGTCACCATTGCATCGGAACGGTTCGGAGAAGAGGAGAAGAAAGTTGCAAAAGGACCCTGCTCAAAGAACCAAAGGGAGGTTCGGATACATAACATCAGGCAGGAGATGAAGACCCTAAAGAGTCGGTACAAGCAGGCAGGAGACGAGGAGCGCTTTGGCTTGGCACAGCTGATGTGCATCCTAAGGAAAAAGATCAGGGTGCTTCGTCGAGCAGAGTGGCACCGGAGGCGCCGCCGCGAAAGAGCAAGAAAGCGCTCTGCATTCATCGCCAACCCCTTCAAATTCACCAAGGAGCTGCTAGGTCAGAAGCGAAGCGGCAAGCTGGCGTGCTCACAGGAGGAGATAGACCACCATCTTCAGCACACTTACAGCGACCCAGCAAGAGAGCAGGAGTTGGGAGAGTGCCGCACCCTGATAAATCCCCCTGAGCCGAGTGTGGAGTTCGATATGTCAGAGCTGCAGCTGAAGGAAGTGCAGGAGGTCGTCAGGAAAGCGCGTGGAAGCTCTGCTCCAGGACCAAGCGGCACTTCATATAAAGTGTACAAAAACTGTCCTAAACTCCTGCAGCGCCTGTTGAAGATCCTGCGAGTCATCTGGAGGAGGGGCAGGATTCCAGCACAGTGGAGAGTTGCCGAGGGGGTTTGGATTCCAAAGGAGGAGAACTCCAGGCAGATAGATCAGTTCCGCATCATCTCCCTGTTGTGTGTGGAAGCCAAGATCTTTTTCAGCGCTGTTTCCAACCGGCTGTGCACCTTCCTTGGAAAGAACAACTTCATTGACACATCGGTCCAGAAGGGTGGAATCGCAGGAATGCCAGGATGTCTGGAGCACACTGGTGTGGTAACACAGCTAATTAGAGAGGCAAGAGAGAACAAGGGCAATCTGTCAGTCTTGTGGCTCGACCTGGCAAATGCTTATGGCTCAATACCACACAAGCTGGTGCAGCTCACGTTGACAAAACATCATGTCCCCAGCAGGATCAGCGACCTCATTGCTGACTACTACAGCAACTTCAGGATGAGGGCCTCTTCAGGAGCAGTGACATCAAGCTGGCACAAGATCGAGATCGGGATTATCACTGGGTGCACTATCTCAGTGATACTTTTCTCTCTGGCCATGAATATGCTCACAAAGTCTGCTGAATCAGAGTGCAGAGGGCCTAAGATGAAATCAGCTCAACGCCAGCCACCAATCAGGGCGTTTATGGATGACCTCACAGTCACTACAGAGTCAGTCCCAGGCTGCCGATGGATTCTGCAGGGACTCGAAAAGCTGATGGCGTGGGCGCGGATGCGTTTCAAGCCTGCCAAGTCCAGATCAATGGTGCTGAGGAGAGGAAAGGTGGATGACAAGTTCCGATTCAGCGTTGCAGGTGCAACCATCCCAACCATTACGGAGAAGCCTGTTAAGAGCTTGGGCAAGGTGTTTGACAGCACCATGAGGGATGTGGCGTCCATCAAAACAACATGTACTGAGTTGGATGGCTGGCTGAAATCAGTGGACCGGTCTGGCCTGCCAGGCAAATTCAAAGCGTGGCTGTACCAGCATGGTATTCTACCAAGGATCCTGTGGCCACTTCTCGTCTACGAAGTGCCGATTTCGACAGTTGAGACCTTGGAGAGGAAGGTCAGCAGCCACCTAAGGAGATGGCTTGGTCTACCAAGGAGCCTAAGTAACATCGCACTGTATGGACACCGCAACAAACTTCAACTTGCCATTTAAGTCCTTGGAAGAGGAGTTCAAAGGTGGTCGAGAGCCAGAGAAGTTCTGCAGTACAAGGACTTCAAGCGATCCAATGGTGGCCAAAGCAGGGATTGAAGTGAGGACGGGTAGGAAGTGGAAAGCTGAGGAGGCTGTTCGACCAAGCAGAGTCAAGGCTGCATCACAAAAAGCTGGTGGGAGTGGTGACAAAGGCAGAGCTGGACTGGGGTCCTTTGCAACTCCCTATGTTGGCACCATGAAAGGGAAGGAAAAGCGTCGCTAGTCCAGGAGGAGGTGAGAGCAGCAGTTGAGGAGGAGAGATCTTGCAGGACAGTAGGAATGAGGCAACAAGGTGCTTGGACAAGATGGACAACGCGATCGAGAGGAGGGTGACTTGGGCTGATCTGTGGAAAGCCGAACCACAGCGGATCAAGTTCCTCATACAGGCAGTGATGATGTGCTTCCCAGCCCATCTAACCTGCATGTGTGGGGTATTGCAGAAACGCCAGCATGCCCGATGTGCTCAAAGCGTGGGAACCCTGGAGCACATTCTGAGCAGCTGTTCCAAGGCACTTGGAGAGGGACGGTACCGATGGAGACATGACCAGGTGCTGAAGGTAATTGCTGAAGCCATCGGGGCAGGTGTCGAGTGGGCCAAGCGCTCCCGCCCTCCCCAAGCAAGCCATCGTCTTCATCAGAGCCGGGGAAACAGCCAAGCACCGCTGCCAAAAACATCTGCAGGTGTCCTGGCCTCTGCAATGGGACTGGGAGCTGTTGGTTGACCTTGAGAAGCAATTGAAGTTCCCCAAACCACATAGTGACCACCAACTTGAGGCCAGACCATTGTTCTCCTGTCCGAATCCACCAAGCAAGTTCTTCTGTTGGAGCTCACAGTCCCTTGGGAAGACCGCTTGGAAGAGGCCTTTGAAAGGAAGCTAACCAAGTACGATGGACTTGTCAGCAGTTGTCAGCAAGCTGGATGGAGAGCAAGGTGTCTCCCAATAGAGGTTGGAAGCAGGGGCTTTGCAGCACGGTCACTGTCCAGAGCCTTTAGTACGTTGGGCATCGTAGGACTGAGGAAGAGAAGAGCCATCCGCAACACCACCGAAGCGGCAGAGAAAGCCTCAAGATGGCTTTGGCTCAAGAGGGGAGAGTCCATGGGGGCAGAAGTAGCTAGTTTGCCATCTGGACACAAGCTGGGGTCTGATCAACCTCAGCTGGGTCACCTGGAGGAGGGTGTATGATGTTGAAAGACCCGAAACACCCGATGATTCCAGGAATCATCACTGAAGATGTGTCCAGAAGCATCAATAGATGTACTTGCACAGCTTACCTATAGTTTGCAAATATAGGCTACTGCAGTCAATGGCATGCATTTATGATGTAGGTTGATTTACTTATATCAAGTAGATCTATACATTTTTGGTTACATTTTAAATGGAATCTTATAGAGCTACTGTACGTCGGGAGGTGTTTCACCCTGGAAGTTCAAACTATTCTGGAGTTGATGACAATGTGTGGATATCACAGGAGGGAAACAGTGCTCTGGAATAGACTATAATGCATTATTTCACTTCTCACAACATATTTTATATAGGCCTGCATGTGTGTGTTTTGTGGGGGGTGCCAGTTCAGCGGTCCATCTCCCTTTTTTCCCTTATGTCAGTCAAAGTGCCCGCGATAATTATTCGGGTCACCATATTCACCATGTATGATAGATTGGGAGAAGTGGGATGACACGGGGCAGAGATCATGTGCACACATTTCACTGCAGGTGGGTATTTATAAAGTGAAGATTGAGTACAAGTGTGTAACGCAAACTCAAAATGTATTTGTGTACGTACATTTTGAGTTTCGTGAGTAAGCAATGTTTTAGGATGGATTCTATGCACTTTTTTTTATAAATTAGGGCCCAGGCCTTCCAGAACTGGACACATATGTTCAGATTTACTTTATTAGCTCAGTTAAATGCCGGATTCAAGGCCGGTTTACAACCCTCCTCATGTGTACAAGGAATATCAACTGACCCAAATTTTTTTAAAGTAAAACAATATTCATTGAGCTATAGCAGGGAACTGAAGGCTATTACTGGGGGCCCTAGAGAATAATTTTTTTCCCTAGGTTAGCCCCCTCCAGCACCCATCCTCGCAATCTGAAAATTAACTTAAAACTGCTTTTCAAACTTTTACCATATGGGTCAAACCACCTGAACTAACACTGTGGTCTCAATCTCAATACGTCTGACTACCTTACCCTGTCGTGGGCCCAAACCATTTGGGTTCAAAATTGCAGATGTAAAAAAAAAACAATCAAATCATGTATATGGTTAACTTTTTTTTAAATATCAAAACCTCAGTAAAAAGTAAACGGCTTCCAAACAAAATTTTTCTTTTAAAACTCAAATACATTTCTGTTGGGTTTTTTGGGAGGTGTTCTCAATTATTTTTTGCATGGCCCCCCCCAGGGGACAGACATTTTTTTTCGCGACCCCCCTTTTATTTTAAATTTCCCGTTGAAACCTGCTAATATTTATTTAATTTTAAAAGTACAAAACCCCTGTAAAGAGTTTCTGGAAAGGGGCAATTTCCCGCATACAAAACACCTTTATCAAATTAGATGTTTAAAATTTAAAATTTTCGAAAAATAACTTTTGCAGCAACCCAAAAAAAATTAAAAGTTCCGTTTAAATTTGCTCAATTTGGGAACATTTTAAAAAATTTATTAACTGAGGGTTTTCAAATTTTAAAAAAAA
Organism: Ammodytes dubius; assembly: GCA_026122265.1. Classification (NCBI taxonomy): domain Eukaryota; kingdom Metazoa; phylum Chordata; class Actinopteri; order Uranoscopiformes; family Ammodytidae; genus Ammodytes; species Ammodytes dubius. The sequence goes on along the minus strand of CM047509.1, from coordinate 1,571,064 downwards.
CATTTTTAAAAATGTAAACATAGTTGAAACCTATATTCCCTTTTGTTTAGGGATAACCTATAATTAATTAAAAGTTAATTTTTTATCAAAAAATTGGGTTGATTTTTTTTTTAAAAAACATACAGAGACACTTGTAGAAAAACATGTGGAAAGTTTTTTTTACCCGCAAATCGGGCCTTTTGCGCGGTTTTTTTGGCCATAAAAAAAGCCAACCAAAAACTCGCGCTCCCCCTAGGGAAAAAAAAAAAAAATAAAAAAGTTTTTTGGGCAATTGAAAATCAAAGGCCAAACCCCCGCGCATATGCTCACAAAGTCTGCTGAATCAGAGTGCAGAGGGCCTAAGATGAAATCAGCTCAACGCCAGCCACCAATCAGGGCGTTTATGGATGACCTCACAGTCACTACAGAGTCAGTCCCAGGCTGCCGATGGATTCTGCAGGGACTCGAAAAGCTGATGGCGTGGGCGCGGATGCGTTTCAAGCCTGCCAAGTCCAGATCAATGGTGCTGAGGAGAGGAAAGGTGGATGACAAGTTCCGATTCAGCGTTGCAGGTGCAACCATCCCAACCATTACGGAGAAGCCTGTTAAGAGCTTGGGCAAGGTGTTTGACAGCACCATGAGGGATGTGGCGTCCATCAAAACAACATGTACTGAGTTGGATGGCTGGCTGAAATCAGTGGACCGGTCTGGCCTGCCAGGCAAATTCAAAGCGTGGCTGTACCAGCATGGTATTCTACCAAGGATCCTGTGGCCACTTCTCGTCTACGAAGTGCCGATTTCGACAGTTGAGACCTTGGAGAGGAAGGTCAGCAGCCACCTAAGGAGATGGCTTGGTCTACCAAGGAGCCTAAGTAACATCGCACTGTATGGACACCGCAACAAACTTCAACTGCCATTTAAGTCCTTGGAAGAGGAGTTCAAGGTGTCGAGAGCCAGAGAAGTTCTGCAGTACAAGGACTCAAGCGATCCAATGGTGGCCAAAGCAGGGATTGAAGTGAGGACGGGTAGGAAGTGGAAAGCTGAGGAGGCTGTTCGACAAGCAGAGTCAAGGCTGCATCACAAAAAGCTGGTGGGAGTGGTGACAAGAGGCAGAGCTGGACTGGGGTCCTTTGCAACTCCCTATGTTGGCACCATGAAAGGGAAGGAAAAGCGTCGCCTAGTCCAGGAGGAGGTGAGAGCAGCAGTTGAGGAGGAGAGATCTTGCAGGACAGTAGGAATGAGGCAACAAGGTGCTTGGACAAGATGGGACAACGCGATCGAGAGGAGGGTGACTTGGGCTGATCTGTGGAAAGCCGAACCACAGCGGATCAAGTTCCTCATACAGGCAGTGTATGATGTGCTTCCCAGCCCATCTAACCTGCATGTGTGGGGTATTGCAGAAACGCCAGCATGCCCGATGTGCTCAAAGCGTGGAACCCTGGAGCACATTCTGAGCAGCTGTTCCAAGGCACTTGGAGAGGGACGGTACCGATGGAGACATGACCAGGTGCTGAAGGTAATTGCTGAAGCCATCGGGGCAGGTGTCGAGTGGGCCAAGCGCTCCCGCCTCCCCAAGCAAGCCATCGTCTTCATCAGAGCCGGGGAACAGCCAAGCACCGCTGCAAAAACATCTGCAGGTGTCCTGGCCTCTGCAAGGGACTGGGAGCTGTTGGTTGACCTTGAGAAGCAATTGAAGTTCCCCAACCACATAGTGACCACCAACTTGAGGCCAGACATTGTTCTCCTGTCCGAATCCACCAAGCAAGTTCTTCTGTTGGAGCTCACAGTCCCTTGGGAAGACCGCTTGGAAGAGGCCTTTGAAAGGAAGCTAACCAAGTACGATGGACTTGTCAGCAGTTGTCAGCAAGCTGGATGGAGAGCAAGGTGTCTCCCAATAGAGGTTGGAAGCAGGGGCTTTGCAGCACGGTCACTGTCCAGAGCCTTTAGTACGTTGGGCATCGTAGGACTGAGGAAGAGAAGAGCCATCCGCAACACCACCGAAGCGGCAGAGAAAGCCTCAAGATGGCTTTGGCTCAAGAGGGGAGAGTCATGGGGGCAGAAGTAGCTAGTTTGCCATCTGGACACAAGCTGGGGTCTGATCAACCTCAGCTGGGTCACCTGGAGGAGGGTGTATGATGTTGAAAGACCCGAAACACCCGATGATTCCAGGAATCATCACTGAAGATGTGTCCAGAAGCATCAATAGATGTACTTGCACAGCTTACCTATAGTTGCAAATATAGGCTACTGCAGTCAATGGCATGCATTTATGATGTAGGTTGATTTACTTATCAAGTAGATCTATACATGTTTTGGTTACATTTTAAATGGAATCTTATAGAGCTACTGTACGTCGGGAGGTGTTTCACCCTGGAAGTTCAAACTATTCTGGAGTTGATGACAATGTGTGGATATCACAGGAGGGAAACAGTGCTCTGGAATAGACTATAATGCATTATTTCACTTCTCACAACATATTTTATATAGGCCTGCATGTGTGTGTGTGTGTGGGTGCCAGTTCAGCGGTCATCTCCCTTTTTTCCTTATGTCAGTCAAAGTGCCGCGATAATTATTCGGGTCACCATATTCACCATGTATGATAGATTGTGGGAGAAGTGGGATGACACGGGGCAGAGATCATGTGCACACATTTCACTGCAGGTGGGTATTTATAAAGTGAAGATTGAGTACAAGTGTGTAACGCAAACTCAAAATGTATTTGTGTACGTACATTTTGAGTTTCGTGAGTAAGCAATGTTTTAGGATGGATTCTATGCACTTTTTTTTATAAATTAGGGCCCAGGCCTTCCAGAACTGGACACATATGTTCAGATTTACTTTATTAGCTCAGTTAAATGCCGGATTCAAGGCCGGTTTACAACCTCTCCTCATGTGTACAAGGAATATCAACTGACCTCAATTTAACTGTAAAACAATATTCAGTATGAGCTATAGCAGGAAGCTGAAGGCTATGTACAGTGGATGTCCATAGAGAATATGTTTGCATCTGTTGTGATTGTACGGCATGTAATATTGGGGACACTATTGGGATGTGGTGGTGTTAATTGCAGTATAAATACACTGCAATACACTGTTTGGTCAAATATATCGAAGTATACATTTAAATGAATGACATAGTTGAAGTTGAATCTCAAAATGCAATGCAAAGTCATGTTTTGGTTTCCTGGAACAGCCTACAACATACAATTAAAATAAATACACTCATATCTGTTAACCAATTTAAAAGTATTATTTTGAATCAACCCCTCTACACTTGTAACTGTTTTAATTAGGCTATTATCTCTTTCATTCAATTTATCTGAATGTTTTAAATTGTTGTTGTCTGTGTGTGTGTGTGTGTGTGTGTGTGTGTGTGTGTGTGTGTGTGTGTGTGTGTGTGTGTGTGTGTGTGTGTGTGTTAAACTTGTTATGTATTCTCATTGTATATTGTGTATCTGTACAAACTCGACGTCATTGTAAAAGAGGGTCACCCCTCAATTGATCTTTCGAGGTTAAATAAAGGAAAATTAAATGAAATTAAAATGATAGCATGCATGTTTCCCTGAGGTTAGCCCTGCTCCAGCACCATCCTCAGCAATCTGATATTAACTTCAACTGCTTTTCAAACTAGGTACCATATAGTCAAACCACCTGAACTAACACTGTGGTCTCAATCTCAATACTGTCTGACTACCTTACCCTGTCTGTGGGCCCAAACCAGTTGGTTCATATTGCAGATGTAAATAAAAACAATCAAATCATGTATATGGTTAACTTTGTTTTAATATCAAAACCTCAGTATCTGTAAACGGCTTCCATCAAATGTTACTCAAACTCAAAATACATTGCTGTGTGTGTGTTTATGGCAGTGGTTCTCAATTATTTTCTGTCATGCCCCCCCTAGGGGACAGACATTTTTTCGCGACCCCCCTATATTGAAATTCTGTTGAGAACCTGCTAATATTTATTTAATTATATGTACAAAACCACTGTATGAGTTTCTGGCATGAGCATTCTGCATACAATCACCTTATTATCAAATTAGATGTTAAATTATAAAATTAGCTGAGATAACTTCTGCAGCAACTAAAAAAAATTAAAAGTTCCGTTTATTAGCTCAATTTGTAACATTTAAACATTTGATTAACTGAGGTTTGCATTTCATTCAAAACATTTTTAAACTGTAAACATAGTTAAGACCTATATGCCTTCTGTGATTAATTAATGTTATTATTAGTCTACTTGCTTGATTTCTTTTTAAATAGCATACAGAGACACTTGTAGACACATGTGGACGTTTATTTACTGCAAATAGCGGCCTTTCGCGCGGTTATGACCATACACAAGCACACATCGCGCTCGCTAGCAAAAAAAAAAGAAATAAAATGTTTTGGTCAATTGAAAATCAAGGCCACCCGCGCCCCACCATTTGAGAAGCACTGGTTTATGGTGACGCAGGAACATATCACCAAATGCTAGTGTGGCTCATTGATATGTTTTTTAATATTTCTGGGACAACAATGGAGTCTCTTTGGCACTGGGGAAGACAATATCAGGCGTAGGTACACAAACAATATGTGTTAGAAGTGGATGATTCATTCATTATTGGTTTGGATTTTTTTCATTAGATTTGTTGACAATAAGAAAGAAGTACAATATGCTACGACCGTCCTTTTCACATTATCAAAATGTAAATGGAAAGACTGACAGGAAAAAAGAACACCATGTAATAAAGATGAAATCCAAAATATAAAGAAGTTCTTGTTCTGGAGTTCATACACACAAACACAAAGCATTGTGGGTCAAAGGTTTGGCACAGAAAAATGCGTATCATACACACACATTTTTCTGTTATACAGCAGGAACCTATGAGAGAAATGTGTCTTGTTATATAGTAAAGGAAGGATTGTTCATGACATTTACAGAGTACATTCCTTCTCTCAATACACAAGACATTAAACATTTAAGATATTGATTTTAAAGCTAGATGGGTTAGTACATGGCAGCGGGGATGTTTTTACATATTCTTTTGTAACAGTTGTAGACTTTGGGGCAGAAATGATGTAACAACCAAATCAAAATAAGAAACACTGATGGAATTCAAAGACTCAGTCAACAACAAAATGAAGGAAAGTTTTTCCAATTCATAACTTTAGATTGAAAAATATTCCCATGTAGAGATGCCATCTTCAATCCATATTTTAATCTCTTTGGTGCATAACACGCCTACTTCTTTTACTGTGCCACTGCATTCAGTCAGTGGTTAGGAATTAACAGCTTAAGCTATTCTCTAATGCAATCAAATAATTATGGAAGATGTAATCATAGTTATTAAGGCAACCCAAAGGAAAATATATTAAATTAAAAATATTGTTAAAGCGGTAACTGAAACAAACTGTTCACCCAGGAATTCCAAAACCTTGACCAAGGAACATTCCGTTACATATTCATGTTAGCAAAGTTCTCCCCTTCCCTATACTGAACAAATGATCCTTCATTCTATCCCAATTTAGAACTGGATTTGACTGGAGGGGTTGTACTGTCTCATGATGATCTAAATGCTTTCTCCACCCCGACTGAATCTTTTAGCCATAAAGATCCTCCTATTTCATCATTTTGTATATTGGTGCAATATATCAAAATCCCAAACCCTGGTATCACAGCGCACACATAATAATCAGTCCTCTCGGTCGGTGCCTGTCCAGTATGTGTCTCATTGCTGTGAAATAGATCAGCAGTTCAGCCACACACATACTGATCCACAGGCAGTAGAGGCATTACCTCCACCATACAAACACACACACACACGCTCAACCATCCATCTTTTTGCCTTGGGGGGCAGTGGGGGGGGGGACTGTGTTTTTCTGAGGTCATGGAAGATCAATGTTGACTGCATGGCGTAATCATCTGAGGAATAAGATTAGCATATCTTAGCCAGCGATTGAGTTGTCTCAGTGTCTGCAGTGGGGAGGGGTGATTAAGGATTGATTGTCCCAGCAGGAGCAGTGTTGTGAAAGTGAGGGAGACTAGGAGAGAGATAGAGGGGGGGGGGGGGGGGATAGTTTGGCTCACTGTGAATGTGACGGATAGAACAAATTGTAAGTGTTTTTTTTGCTGTTGATCTTGGAAGACCTGCAGGCTTTTCAGCAAGGACTTTTCTTTTCTAATACGTGTGTAATGGTATTAGAGAGTGATAATCAGTGGTGAAAATCAACTTTGTACTATCTACCTCCAGAACTGTACTCACTGTATATTGTCCTTCAATATTATATATATAAAAAATGTAATTAAATAAAACACTAGGATTAAATTCCAACGCGAGTGGAGGTTGGTACACTGCAGTGCACACAGTGTAATACCTGAGTGATGCTGATTTAGTCTCCAAATCTTTTCTATGTACAACATAAAAGGCAGCTTGTCTTTCACCTGCAAATGTGATGCTTTCAACCATTTATATATAGCAATGATTGATGACATCTTCCTCAATCTCAATTAACTTGGTGAGGACAATATTCTCATTTCTGACAGCAGTCGTGGTCAACACTATAAAGGATAACATCCAAATTGTTATTAACCAATAATTATTCTTATATTAAAAGACATTCATGGAAATAACATATGTGGACTGTTTTAGAGTGTGGCCTGCTCTTTGCCTTTGTTTTAACCATTTTGAGCCTAGGGGGTAAAATGCAAATTGGAAATTGTCTCAATCAACTTGGTCCATTGCTCATTTGTTATTTTCTTGGTGTTTGTTCATTAATATTCATAAATAAATTCCAACCTATGACATAGCTGTCACAGGGGAACAACAAAGGGTCTCATCAACGTCCTGTGCCAGTTGTTAGAGAATATAAAAGAGCCCATTAACAGTGTGTGTGTTTGAGTAGCTGTGAATATTATTACTAAAAATCCTCTATGCCACCTCTGAGGGAGTTATTGTGCTAAAGGTTACACCAGGTTCATTTATGTTGGCTATTACCTGCATATCTACAGCCACTATCTCTCCAGATGCTGTTACAGTTGGCTTAGATCGGCAGTGTGACTGACAGATGCCAGCAGTGATTAGATGCAGTGGATTAAGGGGCCTGGAATACTCACCTCTGCTATAGCTTCTCAGATGCAGCCATGACATGAGACAGACAGTCCAAACGAGGGAACAGCTCAGGCTAATATCCCATTACAAATGCTGTTTACCGCGGGTGTGTCTGGATTTAGACCCAGCTGCTGCCCATGGATGAGTCTGGCCAGATTTGTGTGTGTGTGTGGAAGGAAAGTAGCGCTGCCAGAGAAACCATTCCCCTTGAAACTCTAAGGGTGTATTCACACTGGGAAAGTCCGCTAGTTCACTTGCTTTGGTCCAGACCAAATTGAGTTTTGATTTTTTTTGTTTGGTGTGGTCCACTTTCACATTGCCCCTTTTGCAAGTGAACCAGCATTACGAAGCAAAACCACACGTGAGCTGAGGTCATTCATTCATTGGACAGACATTCTGGGGTGGAGAGAAGCAGGAAGCACGGAGTTAAAACTGCGAAATATACCATTGATATAATATGGGGTTAAAAATAATAAAAAGGCCTGCATCTAACCTATAAATAAAGAGGAAAAACATCAAATTATTGTTGTTTCATATGGTTATAATATGTAGCCCTATGTCAATGCCACGTTATGTGGCTTGTAGCCTACGATATGAAACATCATTGTTTACTGTATTTTTGGTGCTGGACCGCGGCCGAGAAGAATAGGCTCAAGCTGACACTCAGCTGATTTAGCTGTGTATCAGCTGGGTCGGCGCAGTTCAGCTCCAAACTGACACGGGGATAGTATTGAGGTCCCGTACATGGGAAGCAAAATAAACACACACTTCTTGCGCAGCGTGAACCTGTTGGCACTGTGCGGGAGACACTCCCCTCTCCTTCATCTGATCGCTGAACACATTCAGCATATTTACGCGTCCTCTCGATCAAATGTAATATATTGTTCTGGGCTCCCCAAACCACAACTTATCGTCCTAACAATGGCGACAACAACACTTTCCCATAATGTGAAGCTGACTGCAATTTATTAAAAAAGAAAAGAAAGAAAAGGCACAGTGCGTCCTGCATTTGGGTCGGATCGAGTTCGGACAAATTCACACCACAAACGAACTGCAGCAGAGTGCGTTTGGAAACGGACCGAGACTACCTCTTCAGCTGGGTCTCGGAGCGTTTGTTTGGTCCGCCCCCGAGTGCGATTGCTGTATTCACACCTGCCTGAAAGATGCGCACCGAAGGCAGAAGTGCATCTGAGTTCGTTTCAACCGAACTAAACACGGCATGTGTGAATACACCCTAAGAGACATTCCCCCCAACGTTAGAGCTGCAGAAGAAGCCCATATCGCATCAGGGCAATTCCCTGTCAGTCCGCTCCGAATCATCCCCTTAAAACGAAGCAGATAGAGGCATGTCACAGAGTGTGTAATGCAATTGAAGAAGAACACATTTGGACAAAGATTACATTATCACGTGAAAAACATCAGGCTATTATGCGATTGAGATCATAATAGTATGTGTAAACCATGATAATGATGTAACTTCATGATCATTGAAAGAATGTTACACTTTTTTTAACACAATGTCACCAGTGATTGGCGAGACTGTGTGTTTAAAGGAAAGGAGCGCTGCCAGAAAAAACAAACCCTAAAAACCTAGAGACATTCCCCCAACATTAGCTACAGAACGCTAAATATCTCATCAAGCCAAGTCCCTTCATACAGGCTGAGAGAGGCAGTCACAGAGGCTCCCCTTGCAGCCAATAAACAGCAGATAACATTAATTAGCAAGTCCACACTCCTCTATGGGTGAAAGTGGAAATTCTGAGTTCATCCTATAGTGAAAAAAAGTATACTTACTGTTTCATAAGCAGCAGCACTCTTAAGTATAGTAGGCAGACTAATAATTAATAAACAAATGAATAAAACATATTAAAGAATGCAAACAATTTCTACTTATTAAACTGTAGTTTAAAAAATTGTGCAGAAAAAAATTACTGTAAGTGTGTTTTTTGTATATGACCGTACTCAAACAAAGACTATTTTACTTAGTTGCACTCCAAATATACTACTGCATACACAGTTTATAGACTGTATTTCAAACATGCATTGATGACGTAACATTTCATTATTTACATTTACACATTTTTGGAAAGGTGTTCATTTGTCCACTTAAATTATGCGAACAGCAAAATATTTGAACAAATTTATTTTCAGTTACACAGAGGCATGCCAGAGATGTTAAGTATCCCCAGCATATGAGTTAGCCAGAAAATGCAGAAGATCCCGTGTGTGTGCCCATGGACTGCAGACTAAAACCTAAGCTTTGGTTCTCTGTCAAAAGGGAAAATAAAGGAAGTGTATTGCATTAATTTGAAGAAGAAGAACACATTTGGACAACGATTACATTATCACGGGAAAAACATCAGGGTATTATGAGATTAGGATCACAATATTATGTAAAAATGATAATTGATGTAACTTCATGATCATTGAAAGAATATGACACGTTGGATTTCAACACAATGTCAAAATATTTCACGTTCACCCTCGTGACAATAGGACTTCAATTCACTGAGATACAGTGTAGCTTTAGAAGGTCATGAATATCCATAAGAGATATAATGAACATGTCATCATCAAAGAACATGATCATCATCTGGCAACATTAGGACTCACAACAGTCTTCATTTTGCCCAAACATACATTCCTGCCCCGCTTGGTGTAGAGGTTCTCCATGTCACGAGAACCGATACTTTCGGTCCCAGTGAATGCCAAAATTCTGAAAATGTTGCAGTAATTGTTTTTTTTTACGGCACCGTGGTAACCGGATGTGTAATTATTCAGGAGCTGACGGGGGCAGCATACGCCTACAAGTGTTTTAGTCGGCCGCTAAATGCCAAAGGAAGAAGAATGCCTACAGTTGACACGCCGGTCATACACCGGCACGGGATAACAACAACACATTGAAGATGACGACACACATCTGCTAAGCCCGTTTTACCCGTCTCGATCAAATGTAATATATTGGCTCAGGGCTCCCGGTCAAACCATAACTAATCTTCTTAACAATGGCGACAACGATACTTTCCCAGGGGCGCCCTTAGCTCAGTTGGTAGGGCGTCCCCCCCATGGGCCTCGGCCAGCAGCGGACCCGGGTTCGATTCCAGCTTTGTCTCAGAGCGCTTGTTTGGTCCGCCCCCGAGTGCCATTGCTTTATTCACACCGGCGGAAGCACACCTGGGTTTGTTTCAACCGAACTAAACACGGCAGGTCATGTCCTCTCGAGGACTCCTAGCTTTTCCTAGATTTAGGAGCTAGTTTTAGCGCTAAAATGCTTTGTGAATTACACTTATCTTAAAAGTTAGGACTCGTTAAGTGTGAAATGGCCCTTATTTTTAAGAGTTACTCCTAAATCCAGCAAATTAGGACTAGGGGCGTTTCTAGGTTAATAAAACATCCGGGGCTTAGCCCTAAAAAGAAAAGGCCAGTGCGCGTGCAAGGTGTGCGCGTAATTTTTTTTATTGCGCATGCAAATTTTTTCATAATGCCTAAATAAACAAAATAGGCAGTTTATTATACTGTGTCATACTCATTTTCACAAAAGGCCACTCTATGATATGATAATCACACTAAAGGTCCGACCCGGAGTTTACTGACAGGCCTTCTTTTTAATCCAAAAAGTAAAAAACAACATATCTATGAATATACTGTATACAACCTACATACATAGGCACTAGGCTAGGTTTCATTTCAACATTTTGGGGGACAAATTAAAGTTGGGGGTATTGGGCTGCTCCCTCAGGAATTTTTGAGCATCAAACACTCGAATAAAACAGCCTCGTGACGCTACTGGTTAGTACGGAGCCCCTAAAGGGACATGGAGGGGGGAAAAAAAATTTGGTAGGGAAAAAAAAAAAAAAAAAAAAATCAAACTCGAGATCTCGAGTTCAAACTCGAGATCTCGAGAACAAACTTCCGGGTCAGAATTTAACTTCTGGATCAGAGGAAAAACTAACAACAACAATGGAGCGCACACACCCGTGGGGGAGATTTATCGACGTTTATTTCGAGCTTGGCCTCAAATATTTGGACATTAAATCAGTACTTGCCAGTAGGCACGGTTCCACATAAGTGAGAGACATCTGAAGAGGATACTGCGAGAAAGGGGACACTCTCGCCGCAAGGCGTACTCTGACCAATCGGTCCTGGTTGATTTTATTAGCGACCAATTGCAGTACTCTGGACAGCTTCACAGGTACCGATGGATGTACGCTAAATGCAGGGAGCATGGACTGCGTGTGAGGAAAGAGGATGTGCGGTTGGTGTTGAAAGAGCTCGATCCCAGAGGAGTGTCACGAAGGCTAGCCAGACGTCTCAGACGACGAAATTACTTCTCTAAAGGGCCGAACTTCATATGGCACATTGACTCTTATGATAAACTTAAGCCATATGGCATTTGTATCAATGGAAGTATCGATGGCTTCTCAAGGAAAATGATTTGGCTCAATGCTTACACAACAAGTAGTGACCCAAAGTTGATTGGAGGGTATTATATAGAAGCAGTGCAGCGTTTAGGGGGCTGTCCCAGAGTTGTGCGCGGCGATCTTGGAACCGAAAATGGCCACGTCAGAGACTTTCAGCGTTTCCTCGTCCCCATTCAGCCAGACTGCACCATTGACAGTTACTTGGAGGACTTTAAAGTTTGTTTTTAATTAAAGGGAAATGTTCTAAACATGTTTGTTATTATTAATATAATAATTATGTGTATATATAAACAATATATAGATATTAATAGTATTGTTCTATGGGGGGGAAAATGAGACCAAGATGACATGCTCAAAGGTAATAGGAGCGACATGCAAGGGTTAGGGTTATGGAAGTTTTCGATCATACTGTGTGCTACTGAATATTTTGCTTGCTAGCACTAGTGCTACCACTTAAAAAAATAAGCGTACAGCCCTAGATATGCATGTATAGTTCTTCTTTAATGTATTTACTATTTTTATATTCTTACTTTTAACAGGATGAGTTGGATGACACTGCACAGGTTTGGAACACACACACCATCAGGCCATCAAAAAACCCTAACGTCCCCAGCGGTCGGCCGAACGTGATGTTTGCATTACCTGACCTCTATGGGACAAGAGACTTCCTTTCCCCAATTGAAGATGGTGATTTTCAACTGTGCAAAAATGCATGTGTCTTTCGCCAGACCAAACCGTGTGATCCAGATGTATATGAACTATGCAACATCTTTATGGCTGAGTCCAATCTCACTCTACCAACAGATCCATATCAGGCAGTGAACTTGTACATGCACCTCAGAGAGGTCATCAGTGCATGTGTGTAGGTCAGAAGTATTTAGTTGTGTCGTGTGTTGAGCTTCGAAGTGGCAGGATTTTTTGGTCACTTATACAAGTTATTTACCTTGGTGTCCTTTTCCTTGATAAGTTTCCTTTAAAGTCATAACTCAACATCTCTAGCTTTTGGCAAATGTTCTATTCCTTTAAACGATAATTTAGAAACACAGAAATGAGGGGGGGGGGGGGGGGGGGGGCTTTATGGACAAATCCTGAAAAAGGTAAATAAAATGTGTATCAATTTTAGAACTTTACTTGTAACAAATGTGTCACTTTTTTCAGTTAGGATTGTATTTAACAAAAAGGTATAACTAGCTTCAGTTACTAAATGTGAATACTTATTCTGAGTCTGTCATGATAGAATATCATTGGATTTGGAATGATGAGACCAAAGAAATGTATGTATCTATCGAACAATTAAGTCAATTAACAATTGTAGAAAATGTGGAGGAGAAGGAAAAAAAAGGCAGTGAGGCACACGGATTACTGTTTAAACTCAATATTAATCATATGCATCATAAAATGACATGAAACAACTGCATATTAATGGTTTATACATAAGTTATATATAAGTGTATATAGTTTATACATAAACTAGTGCTGTATGTTAAACACATTATTAATGGGTTTAACACAAACCCATTTTAACATCGCAACGTTCTTTTTGGCCTAGCAAACTGTCGTTTTTTAACATGCTGTTGCAACAACTAGTAACCTTAAAGATACAACACCAAAAACTATCCCTGCGTTCCAATACCCATACAATCAACAATTTAGTATGATAGAAAAAAGATTTAGGATGTCCCGATTCTTGTGGCCAGATTTAGTATTGTTAGAAATACCCGGATGTCTACTACATCCGGCCGAGACTTTTAGTGTTTTAAACAGCATCCTATTTGGGCGATTCTGAGCCACAATCCAGTGCACACCGGACCTGACGTCACATCGACGAAGCCTCTATATGAAAACAAACGGGGATGCAAGGGATATAAAAGAGGCAAGATCAAGGCGCAATATTATGATGAAATAAATAAGTAAAAGCATGTCCAAAGGGTATGCGTACTGCATCCTAAGTAGATTCTTAGTATGTAGAATAGAAAAAAATCGAGTATGCGATTTGGAACGCAGGGTATACATGTAACTCGCAGTTAAGTGACTGTTCATTCAAACTGAACATTTTATTCAGTCTAACTTTTACATTAAAACATTAAAATCATTTAACTGGCAAAACGAAAAAACGTCAAACAAATTTTGACTTTTATTTGGAAGCAAAGCCGGAACCTAGCTTTTCCTAGCTTCCGTCACAGGTAGCCTCTTCCGTGTGTGACCATGGGACTACGCGGTGAAAGAACAGAAACAAAATCTTGTCATTTGCAATAGGAATACTTGTAACACTGCGCTCACACCAAAAGCTTAATGAACGTTAGTGGCGGCCGGCAGTCATTCATTTTCACTCTCCTTACGAAGGGCGACTGGAGCACCTTGGCTGCAGCAGCGCCATAGCAACCACTGAGTGCACACAGGCGTATAGTGTGTCCACACACAGTCAATGACAAACCAACAAAACGTGTTTTTAAATTAATTAAATTAAAATAAAATACATAATTGTCAAGTCATATAAGACTGCCCAAAAGTTTAAAGGATGTCCATATTCAAGTAGTTGCTGGACAGTATGTTGTCAAACTCAGTGCGAAATTCAGGGTATGAACTGTAAGTGGACGGTACTTCAAGGGTAGCTCCACAGGTATGACCAATGGGCCTTCTGCTGAGCCCGGTTTCAGCGTTGAAGCAAACCAATATTTTGTCAACACATATGACAGAAGACCCAGTGCAGAAACGCAGGATTTTTTCTGCTTGAGTTGGTTCAGCATTTTTCACATAACGTTTCAGGTGGTTAAAGCTATACTGTACGATCTGAGAGAGCTAGCATGATTTGAAATTAGCTTGTCCTCGGAGTTCCGTTTAACTCCTCCCTCTCCCCTCGGGACTCCCTCCCCCACCCCTCGACACACAGCTGTGCACGAGCGCTGCTGGCTGCACTTCCCAATTGCACTGTTTACCAGTGATTGTTAAGGCCAGGACACACCAGTCCGACTTGTTTCTACTTGTTCCGACTACGCAAAAAATGGAGTCGGCCGTTTCAGGAAGCTCCAGGCTTCCCGTCGCGGCCAGAGAACACACCAAACTGACTGCTGACTTTCCGTACGCTCTGTTGCTTGCGCGGGACGTAATGTCTCCATAACAGCAGGCGGCGCTAATCTGTATTGTGGCCCGAAAAAATACGAAAGCCGGAAATGATGGGACAGCTCTCCAGAGCATAAACATAGATAGAAATACGTATTTATATTTATGGACCATAAGAGCACAATTTTTAGCAGAGAGTGTCGAGCATGGTGTCGAGCAGTCAACAAGGGTTGATGCATGTGAGTACTCTCAAAACGAAACGAACAAACACATTAAAACGATGGCTAGCTGTTGTTAGCTGTTTGTGCTACCCGCCTCACTTCCGGGCTTCACTGATTCGCTAGCCCTCCACCAATCAAATTGCTCCAAATGAAAGACGGTCGGCTGCCGATTGAACATGTTCAATCGGCTCAAAACAAGCCCGACGACCTCTACGTCTGCCGACGTCACGGCACACACCAAACAGATTCGTCTCCCGACCCCCTATCGACTCAACGACGGCGATTTTCGGGCTGGTGTGTCCTGGCCTTTAACATTTAACTCACACACACAGACACTCACACATAGGCTACATGCATAAAAGGCCCCAAAGTTTATAGGTTACAGTGTTGTTATTTCTTATAGTGTGTTAAGATGTGTTTTGTTCAGTGTGGATGACAGTATAGCTGTCAGTTAGTGGCCGTGACGTCAGTCGGCCGGAGGGTCTGTTTAGTAAGTTTCCTTTTCTTCTCTCTCTCGGTCAGGTGTGTGAGCGACGTGCATGTTGCCGCAGTAGTCGACACAGTTGAAACGTGTTCATGTGAATCACCCGTGTGTGAGTAAGTACATGCAGTCCCGATCGCTGTTATAAGTTACAGTTTATGGATGTTATTGACGGCCGCGATTCGCAGGTCGCAACAGCTGTTCTAACGTCTCCTCACGAGCGGAATGTAAGCCTGTGTCTCTTTTCCTGCGATCTATGCTGCTGTGCCTGTGAAAGAAGGAAAATAAAGAGCGGAAAAACCATACTCCTCTTCTCATGATTATAGTCTGACGTTTTTGGCCTTAAGTGGTGTTCTGGCCGACACCTCTGAAGTGAAACCAGTGATAAGCAGATCAGCGCGGTACCGGTAGGCGACATCCACCAGTTTCCTCCGCTACACTAGGCTACATGATGAAAGATACAGAGCAGTAGCCTACTTAAAAATATAGCCTACTTTTTAATCTTTGGGTTTTGGGGAAAGCAGCAAGTCTTGTCAAGTCAAAAGGCTCAAGTCCAAGTCAAGTCACGAGTCATTGATGTTAAAGTCCAAGTCAAGTTGCAAGTCTCTTTACATTTTGTCAAGTCGAGTCTCAAGTCATCAAATTCATGACTCGAGTCTGACTCGAGTCCAAGTCATGTGACTCGAGTCCACACCTCTGGTAACTTTTGTGTAGGTTCCATTGTGTAAGCTTGTTATGCTACTTCCACTAGGTCTAGTCCACTGCCAGGTACTACGATATGGCACGAACGCTTTCTCTGCCCTCCGTGAACACGCTCAGGCTCGTACACAGAGGGGAGAGAACGCGCAGGATTGTGATTGGTTCTTTAGATACGGGTCCATCGTCTCCGATTGGTCAGCATTTTAACAGGTTTATAGAAGGTACAGAATTTGGGGTTTTTTCGTTTCTTTTTCATTGCCCATAAGTCATTTATTGCTGTTGGGGTGTGAAAATCACTTTTCACAACATATTAAAAAGTGCATATTGCAGATAATCTCCTATGATGCCTTTAAAGGTTGTCTGTTCTCTCTGAGACAGCACCACTTTTGACGTTTCCAACAGTTGAAACACTCTTTTGCCTGTGGCCTTCTTTGACTCATATAAAGACAACACACTTTGCTTGTCTGATAACCTTATCTGTACAAGTGCCATGGATGTGGAGAAGCAATCGAGTATATATTTTGGCTCTTGGAGAATGGCTTTGTGAGCCATTATTTTGATTGCAGGCTCCATGTTGTTCTTTGGAGGTAGGATATGGGAACCCATCCTTGTGAAAAGGTCAAGCAATTCCTCTTCATCACTTTCCTCCATTGTGCCCTGGAGAGCTTTTTCAACAGCTGATCTCTCAACAGAAGGGAGGTATTCGAGAAATGAGCTCATCAGGATGTCAGTATCAACTGAGTCAATTCCATGGATGCAGGCTAAAATGAAAGCCTTTGAAAGCGTCACTGGCATGACACCATGTTCGAGGAATCCTTTCACCCAGATCCGACCAACTGCTTGCCATTCAACCTCAGAGAAATCTGGCCTCAGCTTTGGAACTCGCTCTGATTCCCCTTCACACTGTTCAAGAAACTGCTCCCAGAATGCAGTGTAAACTTCCCTTGACACTCCATCAGCATCAATAGCTTTTTCATTGACAAAGTCCATCTTCAGAGTCAAATTCAAAATGCTGCTGTCCATAAATACAGCCACAAGATCAGCAACCACCTTCATCCTGCAAATTGATGCTCGTCGTGGACTCTCTGGATTTCCGGAGTTGCCAGCTGAGGTTGATGAGAAAGGTTGGCTGTATGAACTTGACGGGAAATCTTGTGGGGAGAAAGTCCGTCCACTGTCCTGCGGGAAAAAGACAATACACATTGTGAAAAGAGTGGCCAATGAGTGAAGGAAAGACCCACATATCAATACTTGTTTGTATGTTGGTGTGAGAATAGTGTATTTTGGATTAGTACACACCCCTACAGACACCTACACATATTTTATTTTATTGTCTGAAGTCCTTATTTTGACTTCTTCAGTTTAACAGTCATTCTGCTTGTTATTTGTTTAATTTTGAAGTAGACATTGTGTTCCATTTGTCTTACAAAGGCATAGAATGTGATTCATGTAGTACCTAATTTCCGCCACAGGGTGGATTTGACCTGTTATTGTACTCTGTCTGTGAAACCTACACATGTAGTGCTGTACTGAGACGGATGGCGGACAGAAACATGTCTTAAAAAATGTGTCGCTATGTCTGTGTATATTTACAGAGAATCTATTAAAAGAAACAACTCTATATAAATACAACTCTTCGAGCCGCTCTTGAGTTTGATTATTCAAGTGTGCTACATTGGTGTCAAAGTACAAATAATGTTGGAATGCTATTTCTACTAATGAAGCTCGAAAGCTTCCCTTCATTACCCTCAAACAGCACACCGTCAGTTTATAACGCAGGCTATCACATTTCTATATTCAAATATGAGTATGTGAATGTATTTTGAAAATGTATTTGAAACACAATGAATCTAACTCTGAACATGATCTCCCTACTTTTATCCTTTTATACCATCCAGATACACAATGTTGGGAAAAAAATGCTATGATGAACAACTTAATTATATCTTAAAGGAGTTCGGAGGGATGTGAGTTTGAGCATTTCAGCACAATCATAATATCCCGCCTTCCTCCAATGCAGCCCCACCCCCTCATTCCTATCCCCGTTTTTTTTGTTTTGTTTTTGAAGAAACTTAATTTAGGCTACACAAGCAGACTTACTTGCTTAATACTGTCTCCGTGCACAAAGTGAGTTATATTGTGGCTGAAGAAACTGGTGGCTGTAGTAGGCTACCGGTACCGCGCTGATCTGCTTGTATCACTGGTTTCACTTCAGATATGTCGGCCAGAACACCACTTATGCTTATAATGAGACAAGGAGAGGAGGAGTAGGGTTTTATCCGCTCTTTATTTTCCTTCTTTCACAGGCACAGCCGCATATAGATCGCGGAAAAAGAACAAAGGCTTAAACTCCGCTCGTGAGGAGACGTTTGAACAGCTGTTGCGACTCGCGAATCGCAGCCGCTAATAACATGCATAAACTATAACTTATAACAGCGATCGGGACTACATGTACATACTCACACACGGGTGATTCACATTTACACTCAGATAAACACGAATGATGGCTTACTGTGGCAACTTGCTCACACACATCTCACCGAGGGAGAAGCGAAAGGAAACTTACTGAACTGGCTCTCTGGCCGACTGACGTCACGGCCCAACACTAAACAAAACACAGCTTAACACACTGTAAGAAATAACAACACTGTAACCTTTTCTACAATGGTCGCTACTCGCTAGGCTACTGTCTGCCGTGGAATCAAAACAAACCCTTTCGTTGAGGACGCGCGTGCACGAATGCGCGGTACACAAGCAGACGGCAAACAGACAGGTCTGTCGGCCAATTAAATCGTTCGGTCCGAACGATTTGATTGGTTGTAGTTTTCACCTAATATTATGAGACTGAAATAATTGTTTCTTTTTATTCCTGGTGGGTCTACCATGCATTTTAGAGTGTAAAAACCTTATTTATACCATTTTAAAGTCATTTAAAATAAGTGTAAAAACTCTACAAAGGTAAGAATCCCTTTAACAGTTCTCTAAAATCTTATACTAGTTTAAATAATGTGTTCAGGGTTTCTTGTAGTGCTTAATCTTACTTGTGCAGTTTGCAATGCTGCCTCGTGTATGGACTGCACATTTGGTGTAGGCAGGCCATTAGCTGAAGACAACTGGAGGGTTATATCCTGAATAGGTTCTCCACTCAGGTCGACACTCTGAAGAATGAATTAAGAATACAGTATTATTTGACAGCAGACACTTTGACCTACATGTATAATATGTGATTGCAGATTGCAGTCTATAAAACATTTTCTAAACGAGTCTTCTTCATAAGCCAGTGTTCTCTTGAAATCCAGGAACACTGGTGAGATGGTAAACATTCCACTTACATTTTTATAAAATTATTATAAAATAGTTATAAAATAGAAAAAAATAAAAATCTACATAGGAGCAGGGCGCTGAGGACGCCATGTTGCACCGCCATGTTTCTACAGTATCACAGTGTGGACAAACTTAAATTTTTACTGGTTTTAATACCTGTATTACTATTTATACTTCCTTTGCTTATTTTAATCACATTACCTGTGTGACATCCTCATTGTTGACAAAATGAAATGTTATGACATCTGTCTCATCATAATTTGCTCCACCATGGTCATCTTCTGGATCCCACTCAACAGTGTCTGCCTCATCAGAGTTAGACTCCGATTGTGGAACTGCACTGGTCAGATCAATAGTTTCAAAGCAGGAGTCAGGGACAGCAGAAGAAGGCTTGAGATGATTCAAAACATCATCATCACTTGAATCAGTATCCTGCCTTTGGCCGATGTAGGTTTTTGTATTGTCTTTTGGAGTTGAATGAGCAGGATGTGATTTTGTTGAACCTTGTGCAGTCACAATCTCTGATGTGCTTTTATGTTTTTGCATCTGGAAAATCAGGTTCTGTAATGAAAGAAATCACATTTACTATTTTTTAAAGCTGTTATTTCAAATATGGCAGGGTGAAACACGTTTTCACAATGTATATTAAATAGTGATAAAAAATATATTGCCCAAGAAAGCTCCATTACTCTATTAAGAGTAATATTTTAATATGTTTCAGATGTAATTCATACACACACACACACACACACACACACACACACACACACACACACACACACACACACACACACACACACACACACACACACACACAACACAACACACACACATATCTACACATGTACAACAATCTATTTCCATCAGCCACAAACCTCATCAGTGATGTCACTGTGTGATGGCCCAGGCTCCAGGTCAGCAGTAAATGCTTCATCTGCATCAATGGGAGTTACATCCTCATCTGAAGTGTCATCATCTAAGGACTGATGTGTTACAGCTGCTTGTTTTTTGGTGCAGATGTAGAATCTAAGCAGCTTTAACTTTATCTGCTCGTAAAGACTGCCTATAGACACGTCTAAAGCAATCTCCTTCCTTTTAAAATCGCAGACAACAAAGTCAAACTCTTCCGCTCGGCCCTTTGTTGAGACCCCTTCTGGGAAGAACAGCTGCTTTCCCATTTCTAGGATCTGAGACACATGTGACGCTTTGTCCATTGTCGCGTGCCTTGTCCCCCCCCCCATATTGGGTCCGCACTTGACGGTATTCATTGCAAGTAAAATTAAGCCACCCAATCTCAATCTTTCTTGTAGTCTTTTCGCCATTATATGTCTTCAGTGTCGTCATCTCCTCTGCTTTTCTCTCCAAGAGACCTGACTGTGACACTCCTTTTGTCTTCATTTTCCGTGCTCCTATTTTAGATCTTATTTTATGTAGAAGCGTCTCTTTATCGGTGGTGCTGGTGGATTGTTGAGAGAATGAGAGGACAGCTAATCTGTCCCCATATGACATGATGTACTTTGCCATTTGCTCATCGCTCATGATGGCTAGCACTGCCTTGTCAACCTGTAAATATAAGAAGAAATACTTAATATGCTTATTTTAAACATAATTCTCACACACACGCACACAGACACAGCACCGCACACACACACCGCACACACACCCCACACACCAGAGATGGAAATGAACTTTATTGTCCATCAGCCACTGTGGCAGGTAGATTTAAAAATCTACCAGCGAGTGAGCGATAATAACCAGGGATATTCGTCCCGTTAGCGATATCGATGGGAAAGGCTTCCCTGTTTGTATGCGATCTGATTGTATGTCTTGAGCCTTAAAACACAGAGCCATGTCGACAAACTGACTGCGCGACTCAAGGAACTGTACACTGAGCCGCTCCCCTCCTTTAGTTTCTGTTTACTGCCGACACAATTACAATCACCTCCTAAGCACGGACAGCGTTTAAATAAAGCATCTCATTTGTATAGGCTACCATTAGGGCTTTGATGCAAATACTGTAACATAACGGCAGCGCACTTGCATCATGTTTTAATATGCAAATTCGATCGGACCTGAATGGGAAGTATTACCCGACACAGTGGCGGGCGAAGTGACACAATGTACACGCCAGCAGGCAAATCTACTCGCTTAGTTATTGATTTTGTATAAAGACCATTTACTAGCAGTAGTGTTTTCAATGGTAACAAGATATGACAGAGATAAAACCCACATAGCTACTCATAAAGCAAATTAAAATATATCTGAAGCTAATTTACAACATCTAAAAGCGTTGGATTAGCATACATCAGAGCAGGGAAGCTATGAGCGCTATGAGCTCACGTGACATTAACGCTAGTCCAATTGCTCTTAAATTAAGTTTCTGCCCACCTTGTCTCGTTGCATTCGCATGATGTCCTCTCTTGGGACCCCTCTGGACCGAAGGAAATGCTCTAAATCCTCCTCCATCAGTATTTTTTCTTTCCCATAGATGAATTGATATGAGTCTGTTGCATGAGTGAGGCAGACGTTCTTGAGATCTCGAGTTTGAAGTCGAGATCTCGAGTTTGAGTGAATCTGGTTTGATTTATTTTTTTCCTACCAATTTTTTTTTCTTTCCTCCATGTCCCTTTAGGGGCTCCGTAGGTTAGGACGTACTCTTAGCCTTAGGATGTTTTGTGAATACGGCCCCTGGAGTAAAATGTGTTTAATTTTTTTCAGATATCAAAACTTTGAGTCCAGAAGTATCTGTATCAAGTTTTCATGTTGTGTTTGGTGGCACTTGGTGGAGCAAGTGGTTGTGAAGAGGCCTTGTAGACAGGGTATGTTGTTTGTCAAGGTTCAGCCTATGTGTGTGTGTGTGTGTGAGCATGTTTGCTGTTATTCTCAGTGCAGCGGTGTGATAAGGGCTTCTGGGGAGCTGATCTACACCCAGCCCCTGTGTTCAGACTGGTTGTTTAGTGATTGTGACCCGACAAGGAACAAGACAGATTCACAGCGCTGACCTCTGTGACCTCTAACACCACTGTTCCTTTGCTCACTTCCTCTCTTATCCTCCGGGCTATTTTTGGGTTAACTCATAAATACTTCTTCTGAATGGGGTTGGTCTTTCCTCTACTCTAGTTCTGTCTGCATTTGAAATAGTGAGGCCTGAGTGCTGTGATGTCTTTTGTCATGATATAAGGTTATGTAGTTAAGGTTGTTGTGTGTTGCTCAGTCAGCACCTTCTCAAAATAACCACTGAGATCTTTGCCTTTATCCTGTAAAACATCAATCTTGCATAGTATACTATATAGTCTACTGCACACATATAATAAAGGGGAGTAGGAATATATAAACAATGTTCTTGAACTATTCTCAGTATTTCACTAGGATTGTATGGTATATCATGCATGGTTTGACACAGGAACAATTAGTTAATGCACCAGGTAAGGTATGTGATTCATCATGATCTTTGAGTTATTACTGATGATCATGTCTGACCAGTCACACCAATACATGTGTGTTTTGTTAAATACCAAGTGTTGAAATCATGAAGAACTAAGCATTAATATTTCATGACTTCATCATGTTTGTGGCCCCTCAAATGAAGTGCTGACCTGGTTTGTCTTATTCAAACCATTTGATCCAATTCAAGGTCACCACTGTATAAGTTCTGACCTTGAAATACCAAGCTTTATTTGATGGGCCACAAACATGATGAAGTCATGGCAAAATGAATGCCAAGCTCTTCATGATTTCAACACTTGGTATTAGACAAAGCACATGTGTATTGGTGTGACTACTCAGACATGATCATCAGTAATAACTCAAAGACCATGAAGAATCACATACCTTACCTGGTGCATTAACTAATTGTTGTATTGTTCCTGTGTTAAATCATACATGATACCATAAATCCTATTGAAATATTGATTAATACTGATAGTTCATGAAGTACTACATGCATTTGAATTCAGACATGAATTCATGATGATTCATGTATCATTAATATAAAGTGTTAATGGTTTTCCTTTCGTATACACACTGGACTTCTCTATGAAATAGACAGTATGTCGCGCCATATCATTTCTGGTTATTTGGAATGATCTGAAAGCCATTTGTCATCTAGAATATTACATTGAGCCCTGTAGTTTCTCAACCTCAATAGAGTATCGAGTTAATGGTTGCAGTACAAGGCTTGTAATGTAATCTCTCTCGGTCACCTGTCCTAGACCTTGCAAACTAGCTGTCACACAATACGTGTCTCGTGTTGTGTGTTGTATGTTTACAGTAAAATTGGAGGTCATTAGGGGGCCAAGCCCGAGTAGGGCTGGGAACCGCGTTTTGCAGAGCAACGCGGTTCCCAGCCCGCAGGGCTGGGAACCCTATTGATCTTGCTGGGATTATTATTCCTATTCCATGTTTAAAAGTGGTGCTGCAGCCCAAACCGTAAAGGGTTGGGACATGCCACTTGCATCACTAGTTCAGACCCCTGGTCTCTCAGCATACAAAAAAATTCAGACATGCCGGCCACTAGGTGGCGCTACAACAACAAAAACGCGTTAACTACCACACCGAAAGTCCGACAGTCAAAAACTTTATATCCACAGATGCCCACAAGTCAGCTGCATCTTTTGAGATAGGCCACGCCCATTTGCGATAGGATACATTTTTTGCTACGTCGCAAAAACTGTGTCAGTCACCAAAACATACTCCTCCTACAGTTTTCGCCCGATTTGGACGAAACCAAAGCATTATGCTCTACCGACTCCCACGAGCAAAAGTTGGTCAAATAATTTTTCTACGACCATCGGAAGACCAAACGGTAGCGCTTTAAAGATTCGCCGATTAGCTTCCTTGTAATACCTTGTACGTAAGTGATCATAAATCCAAAACTATACATCGTATCAAGACAATATTTTAGAAATATGGTCGTACTGTCCTAATGAACATCCTCAAAAAAAATATGGAAAATTTCGCAAAAAGGGGGCGCCAAAAACACAAAAAGTATACATCTCCTTATCCACTTCAGCATCTTTCTCTGCAAGTTTTTTGCCTTTTGGTCTATAACTCCCAAACCGAACATCCCACATTCAAAAACTTGACATCCACTTGTTCGGTACATTGAGCTGCATCTTTCCATCTAACATAGTATTGCGGATGTCATCCATAGGGGGCGCCAAAACGACAAAAACTTAAGAAAACGCGTGTGGGGCTATAACTCCCACACCAAACATCACACATTCAAAAACTTGACATCCACTTGTTCGGTACATTGAGCTGCATCTTTCTATATAACACAGTTTTGCGAATGTCATCCATAGGGGGCACCAAAACCACAAAAAGCAAAGAAAACGCGCGTGGGGCTATAACTCCCACACCGAACATCGCACATTCAAAAACTTTACATCCCCGGATTCCGTGAAGCGAGGGGCCGGCGCCGCGGACGACGACGCCCGATCCCGAGTCGCGTGGGAGGCTTGGCCCCCGTTCACAACTGCTTGCAGTTCTAGTTAGGGGGCCAAGCCCGAGAAGGGCTGGGACCGCGTTTTGCAGAGCAACGCGGTTCCCAAGCCCTGCGGGGCAGGGAACCCTATTGTTTTTGTTGGGCCTTTTATTATTCCATGCGTAAAAGTGGTGCTGCAGCCCAAACCATAAAGGGTTGGGACATGCCACTTGCATGGCTTATCCAGGTCCATGGTACGTACGCAGACAAAAAAATTCAGACATGCCAGCCACTAGGTGGCGCTACAACAAAGGAAAATGCTATAACTCCCACACCGAAAGTCCGACAGTCAAAAACTTTATATCCACAGATGCCCACAAGTCAGCTGCATCTTTTGAGATAGGCCACGCCCATTTGCGTATATATACATTTTTCGCTACATCGCAAAAACTGTGTCAGTCACCAAAACATACTCCTCCTACAGTTTTCGCCCGATTTGGACGAAACCAAAAGCATTATGCTCTACCGACTCCCACGAGCAAAAATAGGATAAATAATTTTTCTACGACCATCGGAAGACCAAACGGTAGCGCTTTAAAGATTCGCGAAAATTCCTTAAAAAAAAAAAAAAAGAGGATTTTCTTGAAACTCAAGGGAGACTATCATGGGGCATACCTGAGCCTATGGTAAAAATATGGCCAAGAAATTCCTATGTATGCCGGACTTATTAAAAAAAATAGTTTTTCAATTTTTTTGCCTCTTTTCGCCATTTCCTAAGTCTTTCGGCGGGAAAATGGGAAAATTCAAAAAAGTGTCTTTACAATGGAGAGGTTCACAATTTCATTTTGCTCATAACTCCCCAACCAAACATCGCACATTGAAAAATGTAACATCCACTTGTTCGGTACATTGAGCTGCATCTTTCTATCAAACAAAGTTTTGCGAATGTCATCCATAGGGGGCACCAAAACCACAAAAAGCAAAGAAAACGCGTTTGGGCCTATAACTCCCACACCGAACATCGCACATTCAAAAACTTTACATCCCCGGATTCCGTGAAGCGAGGGGCCGGCGCCGCGGACGACGACGCCCGATCCCGAGTCGCGTCGAGTTGGCCCCCGTTCATAACTGCTTGCAGTTCTAGTTCATTTATTGTTCCTTCTAAATGTATGTGGCACGCCATGAATTAGCCTCATGATCAGTTAGCTTTGTTACCATAATGTTACCACCACCTGATATTGTGGACAACCCGAACAGCAGGGTGACTTGAGCGAAGTGTATGAACATTCCAGTGAGTGTTTTTCTGATTTGTGATGCAAATAAAAGACACATCGATTCAACATGACATGATATTTTATGACAATTGAGTCAAAGTGAACTTTAAAAAAAAAAAAAAGCATCTACAACCCCCGGGTGTGCACACATCCAGTACTGTTTGTACACAAGTAACCCATCTATACTGTAACACATTAAAAGTGAAAAGCAACATTCAGAACCACAGGTCATCAATTCAAATAAGGACAGTTTAATTGAACAAGTGAAGCAACTGTTGTTTTACCCAGGTCTTACATTCAGTCATTAATGGATGAATTGGAAGCTGAAATGAAAGAGTAGGAAAAGGCTGACAGCACGGCAACGTCGCTGCGTTTTAGCCTTTAGATCAGCCAGCATGTAACACAAAGTGACAGGCAAAGCCGACTCTGAAAATCAAAGCCTCCTTTAGCTTCTACATTCTGCCAATGGAACTATTTGAGTGGCTTAGAGAAAAAACTTCAAAGCCGCGGAGAAGGGGACTTTTTTAATTTCAGATAAGGCCCCCGGAGCTGAATGTGAACTGCTGGAATAGTGGAAGTTCACATCTTAATCGACGTGACCAGCTGAATTGAGGAACCAAAGAACTCATCTTCCGAGTCCTGCTTTCCTATTTCCCTCCTATTTTTTTCTTATTATTTTTTTCTTCAAATTTGTATAATCAAAAGATGTTGGCAAACCTCAGTGGGTAAAAGACAGACTTAGTGCAAGCAAGAGTGTATTAATTTAAAAAGAGCCTTGGTTAGTGCCAAATACATTTACTAAGGCTGCAGGAGTGTCATCAGCTCCATTGATTTCAGTGTTATGCTGCTGTCATTATCTAGCCAAGATAATCTCTCCTCTTCCTGTGTGAGCAATGAAGTCACTGGCTCTCAGTGTATCACAATATTGACTCCAGCTTGTTCTGGCTGTTTCATGCTTATTTATGTCCTTTTGAAGGCGACACTAAGGAACTAAAGCCTTAGTCACACACACACACAGGCACGTGCGCCACACACACACACACACACACACACACACACACACACACACACACAGTCACACACACACACAGTCACATCCTCACATACACTGCCCGGCCAAACAAAACATCACACACTCAAATATCTTGTTGGACCATCTTTAACTTTGATTACGGCACATATTTGTCGTAACACATTTTGATAAAGCTTTATTTGGCACAACTGAAGCAACCCCAGATCCTAATGTACACTGCCACACAGGCTTGTACAGTAGGCACTAGGCATGATGGGAGCATCACTTCATCCACCTCTCTTCTTACCCTGATGCACCCATCACTCTGGAACAGGGTCAATCTGGTCTCATCAGACCACACAACCTTTTTCCATTGCTCCAGAGTCCAATCTGTATTCTCCCTGGCAAACTGAAGCATTTTATACTGACAAGCCCCACTGATAAGTGGTTTTCTTAGGGATACACATCTGCATAGTCCATATCCCATATCTTCGCATTGTGTGTGTAGCCCCTTTTACACAGAGATTGTGGCGTATTGACGGAACAACATCACTCCAAAATGCCGGCTTTGCTTGCTTCTGTGTTATTTACACAGAACCAAGCAACGCCGGCCTGCTGGCGCATCAGTAGCTCCTTTTACACAGCGTCCGGAATGAAAGAGGTGCTTGTAAACAGCGTCAGGTGTGACGTAAACATTTTGCGCCGCGCCTGTCAGCTGCTTTTACAACAACACTGGCCGGTGAATTGAGAGCAGAAGTGCTGGAGCTTGCAGTAAGACGGCCGTATTTTACTGTCCCCACGATGTGCCAGTTGATCTCGCTACGCGCTGAGTCCAACATCACTGGGACTGTTAACCAAACTGACAAAATCAATCCGCTTCACCTCTTCACGTCTTGAGTTGTGTTAGCAAAACAGTAGCTCTGTGGCTAACAGCTGAGCCGGAGCCTTCAGTCAGCTGAAGCAGACAGTCTAGCGGGGCGAGCAGACTATTCACCCGTTACTAGGTCGTATCCTTGGTCGTTCCTATTTACTGGCGTACTACTGGCCGCAGCTTGACATAGTAACCGTTGCTACTGAGTGAGTTCCGACTGAACAAGCTTCAGCTTGTCGGTCAAGTGACCCGTTCGCTATACTTTATCCCTTACTTAGCCTAGCCTAGCTTTCCCATTGTACAACTTCTCCTGGGCAGAAATAGACTCATACACTCTGCAAAATGAAGCGCGGGGGTTTGGATTGAGCAACGGACCTTATGATCAACTAGATAATACGCCGTTCTTTTTATTTGGTGATTTTTACGGGACATCAGGCCGCAGTGATTAATGTTAAACACACGTCCTTCAACTGCTAACATGGTTGCATGTTTAGAACGTAGGCTATGGAACGTCAAACGCCCCCCTGTTCCGCAACAACAAGCTGGAGCATTTAAACAGAGAGGCGGAACTGATTGTGTCGGGAATCTTACTACCCCCCGAGGTAGTAAAATTCCCGGAACAATCTCTCGCACCTTTCTTCCCTCGTTCCGCAACGGTCGCATTTAAACAGCTGGGGGGAGGGCCGAAAGGCCGGCATATTCCCGGCTTTCACTGGCTGTGTAAAAGGGGCTTGTGGAAACTCTCTTACTTTTTACTATTAAACATAGCCGGGAGTTCTGCTGTCGATATTTATAATTATGATTCCACCAAATAATTAATTTTTTTTAGGTGATCTCACATCATGATCATTAAAGATTTTTTTACCGACCACATTTCTTCCTCAAAGGTGACGGTTCACCACTATCTATCCAGGTTTTAATAATGTGTTGGAACCTTCTTAACACAATCTAGTAGTTTCATCTTCTTATGAGTAGTTTTCTTCATGCAGGCCAATAATTTCACCCCTCTGAAACAGAGTTAAATTTTTTCCAAAACCACAGCATACAGTATGTCTTCTGACATGGTTGTTTAACACTAGAACCGCCACGGGGTCAATTTATATTCAAATTCTTTATTAGGATAACCCCTTGAGATGAAACCATCTCGTTTTCGAGGGGGTCCTTACAAACAAAAATACAATGAAAACATATTTTTAACATACAAAAATGAAAATATATAATAAAAAAAATAATAAAAAAAAATAACATAACACACACACACACACACACACACACACACATGCGTATTAAGTGCTTGACATCAATCTTGCATAGTAGGGGAGAACGGGGTAATTTGTCACATGGGTTGGATGTCACATTCGTTATATCTCGCCACCAGAGCGCGCTAGCTCTGAAATGTTGATATAAAAAAGGTCCAGAATTGGGATCAGAGGTCACATACATAGACTTCCTTGGAGGAAGACAGCTGCATTTCAGGTGAGAGGATGTTTTGTGTTTTTCATGTCAAATTCAAAATATTTTGCTTCTCAGTATTTTTCTTCTAGGCTTTTACACAATGGGTTTATAACAAAACACTTGTTACCCTCAGAAAGTGTGAAGGGTAAGCTATAGTTTAGATTGTTGTTAGCAAGCTAATTAGTTGTCAGATGGTTGTTGGCCTTGATGCTAGCAAGAAATTCAGGTTGGGGTTGGTCGTCAAATTTTTTGGGGGGTTGGTTGTCACATGTTATCTCAAGGCTGCAGCCAGAAAAGGAACCCAATAACGAAAGAAATTGTCAAGCTGTATCCTCACTGACACCCAGAGAAGGAAAGAATAGAGCAGGAAAAGGCAGCTAGCAAGCAAAAGAAAAAAGGGCAACAAAATCAAAACAACCCAGTGCATCCCAAACTAGACCAGCTGCCAAGGCTACAGTAAGTTATGTAGGCCTATTTGTCAACTTGACAATGCAATTAAACTTTCAAATTTGGTTCTGCCTCATTGCCTTCTTTTTAAGATTTTTCCCATTAAGATAACATTGTGACAAACAACCCCATAGTGTGTGACAACCGACCCCTTGATGGGGTTGGTTGTCACAATGTGTCAGAGTGTCTTTGATGGTAAATTACTTCTTCATTACAATAAGTTGGAAAAAAAGAGAGACACACATTTCAAGCCAACACCTTAAGCTTCAATTTAATGTAGGAATGGCTATTGACAGATGTTTTGGTGATGAGCAATTCTCACTAGAGTAAAAAGTGTGCCTACTTACCCCGTTCTCCCCTACTTTTCATGAGGACAAAATTAATAAATGCATGGTAAGTGATAACAATAAAAACAAAAAGTTAAGTAATACATTTCATTACAATACATGATTAGTAACATGAACAACTGTTTGTAAAGTGAGATGACAGTCAATTTGACCCGTGGCGGTTTTTCAACTGCCCATAACTATACATTTACGAAATATTGAAGCCCCCAACTCTTTGACTTTTCCTAAAATTGTGTTGTGATGCTCTCTCTATGGTTAAATAAAGTCACAATTAAACTGGATTAAAAAAACAGGCATTTATACCTAGAACCGCCACACTGGGTCAATTTGACCCGCACAGGAAAATTAAATATTTTCGAGCAGGTTGCTAGGCAACGACATTGTTTGGGGTCTGCGATCTGACAACTGTAGCCTACGTGCAGTCATTCATAAACACTTAAAATACATTAGAGATGAAGATAAATACCTAACAACATTAGAGTTACTAAGTGAAATGAGCAATACGAGTCTGATAGCGAGAGATCAGAACTGAGCGCTGTGTTCCACACACCGCGGCTCGTCCAGCTCAACTGACAGACAGCTGAGTGCTGTCTGATGAGCCGGACAGAGAGCGTCGGAGGGATCCTCCGCCTCAAAACATGTCAACGTGGGGGGAAAAAAATGAATAATCAAATAGAGCTTACCTAAAAATAAGTTTGCCATGTTACTGTTTATTGTATTTATGATTTTAGCTCATTTGGACGCTGTTTTGACCTTCTGTTTTCATTACTATACTTGCGATATTATATCTACTTTCAGTTTCATTACTGAGTCGCCACGAAACGTGATTTGTGTTCTTAAAGATACTTAGATTATAAAACAAGAGGTCCAAAACACAGATAATTATTAAACAAACTAATTTATGACTTTATACCACACTAGAAATGCACGGGTCAATTTGACCCGCCTGGCGGTTCTAGGTATAAATAGAATGCTGGCGGTTCTAGTGTTAAAGGCCAGGACACACCAGTCCGACTACCCGAAAATGGAGTTTGCCGATTCAGGGAGCTCCAGTCTTCCCGTCGCGGCCGAAAAAGTGCAAAGAACACACCAAACCGACTGCTGCTGACTTTCCGTACGCTCTGCGCTTGCGCGGGACGTAATGTCTCCATAACAGCAGGCGGCGCAAATCTGTATTGTGGCCCGAAAAAATACAGAAGCCGGAAATGATGGGACGGCTCTCTAGACCATAAACATAGATAGAAATACGTATTTATATTTATGGACCATAAAGAGCACCATTTTTAGCATAGAGCAGGGGTCCCCAAACTTTTTTCACTGAGGGCCACATACAGAAAAATCTACGAAGGGCCGGGCCACTTTGCAAAAATAACACATTTATCAGGACATGTAGCTGCTCTGATGTTTAGTTTCATAGTGTCTTCGTAAATTGTAATCGCTTCTTCACGGCAACACTTTCCTTGCACATTAAACAGATACATTTCCCCTCTTGTTTATATGCCAATGATACACCCAGTGTTTTCTGCCTTTGCGTCCAATGTCCAGCAGGGTGAAAATAGTATCCAGCCGAGGTCCCGACCCTCCTAGGGGGGTCCGGGGGTATGCCCCCCCGGGAGATTTTTTAAAGTTTTTAAAGCGAAATGCATGAATCTGGTGCACTTTGAGAGGGAAATTAAGAGGCTAAATCTGAAGAATTTTGTATGAAAAAAAAATGGAGACACTGTGTCAGATGAATTAGAAGCTATTGGAGAAGGACGCATAGATTTTCCATAATAATATTAATTTAAAATAAAATATTATGCAGGGTCCTCTGGGATGGGCTTGTTGCTCATTTTCTTTTATGGGACATATTTCTCTGTAATATAATGAGTGCATTTAAATTATTTAAAAATTAAAAGCGCCATATTACATTATATTTTTAAAATGTGCCACGGGTCAATCAATCAGTGTTTGACACCCCTGCACTAGTGGGTTAACTAAGAAATGCAAAAAAAAAATAATAATTCAAATTTTAAAAATTACATTATATTTTTAAAATCGGCCGCGGGCCAATAAAAAGCGGGCATTTGGCCCGCGGGCCGTAGTTTGGGGACCCCTGGCATAGAGTGTCGAGCATGGTGTCGAGCAGTCAACAAGGGTTGATGCATGTGAGTACTCGCTGAACGAAACAAACAAACACATTAAAACGATGGCTAACTGTTGTTAGCTGTTTGTGCTACCCGCCTCACTTCCGGGCTTCACTGATTCGCTAGCCCTCCACAAATCAAATTGCTCCAACTGAAAGACTGCCCGCTGCCAAAAGAAGCCCGACGACATCTACGACGACCGATTTCACGGCACACACCAAACAGATTTGTGTCCCCGCCCCCTCCCGACTCTACGACGGCGATTATCGGGCCGGTATGTCCTGGCCTTAAGAAGCTATTCACTGCATCAGTTTGGGTTAAATAACTTGTTGCCAACTGAAACATATTAATCACTGCAGTTTTTGACCGATGGAGGTCTCTTGCCTATTTGCTCAGTAAAATCCAGGTGGTGACTTTTTTATTGGTCTGGGCAGTGTATAACTGGGTCTATTGGTGCAGGAGTAATAGGTCTACCATACAGACAGGGAAGCCGCTCTGCAGTAGATTGGCACTGTCTGGTGGAGAATGAATCATCATGAATATAGCATCAGCAGCCATGAGGGGCTGTATCAGACATTATTCATTCTGGACCTCTCTATACATGTATCCTCCTTTCACACACACATCGTCACTCTCACATTCATACTCTCATATTTCAATATTTTTATTCTCAAGCAGAAATCTATTTTACTCTCACATGCATATCATTTCACACATGTATTCATACCTTAAGCACACAAACAATTTTTCAATACAGTATATTTATGAGGAAAATGTATGCATGTCTGAAGAAAATGTATGTATGTAAGATAATAATGTATGTATGAACATGACCCTGCTCCAGCTTTGCAGGCAATCAAAGCACCATTAATGATTATTATTATATGAGTATTTTTGAACTTGCGGGAGAAGTAACTTACAGGATAGTCGATGTCATGGCCATCATCTTGCAGGAGAACAGCTCCAACTGCACTGGCGTCCACTTCAAGCTTGAAAGGCAAGGAGAAATCTGGGGCAGAAAGAACAAGAGCGCAACAAAAAATACTCTTAAGGCTGTCAAAAGGTTGCTGGCACTCACTAGTCCACACAAAGGCCTTTGATGGACTGGTCAGTGCGTACAGAGGGTCGGGTACAGAGGAGAAGTTTTTGCAAAACCGGCGATAGTGGCAGCCATCCCAAGAAAACGGCGCCGCTCCCTCCTAGTGGTCGGTACCGGAAACGCAGCAATGGTTGCAATCTTAGCATCAGCAGGACACACCTTCTCTCCACCCACCTGCTGACCAAGATAAAGGACAGGGCCTTTTCCAAACTCACATTTTGCACGATTGATTGTTAAGGATGCAACTGACAGACGTTTGAAAACTTCTCTCAAGATAGTTATGGGGTTAGCCCAGTCATCAGAGTACATGACGATGTCATCCAGAGATGCCTTGCAGTTTGGAATGCCTCCTAGTACTTTATTTACCTGCCTCTGAAAAGTAAAGGCACTTGCCAATATCCTTTTAATATGTCCAGTTTACTCACATACTTTGCCGGACCATCTCATCAATGCAGTCGTTGATGAGAGGCAACGGATATGCATCCGGGACAGTTACAGCATTCACCTTGCGGAAGTCAGTGCAGAACCTGGGGCTTCCATCAGACTTGGTATCTAGGAGTGTAGTATTCTCGTGCAGTGTGTTGTAACTCTGACTTAACACCGAGTTAAACCGTAGCCAATGAAGACAGAGTCGTAGTAAGGTTGACCATTTACTGTCACAATTCCTCATTAACAGATGGTGAAAACTGTAAATAAAAGGATACAAAAATACTGAGTGTACATTTTGACTAAACAGCATGTTGTACATAGTTGTAAATAATAATATAAACTGTCTAGCACTGTATGTAGACATTCTGATTGACAATTGCATTGTTTTTAGCTAGTACACAATTGCTATCCAAAAATATTCTTAAACAACACAAACATAATTTTTAACTAAATCCACTGTGATATATTATCTCAAACATGTCCTCTATCGAGTAAACAAACTTACAGCATTGCCTCTTTGATGCTTTCAAGTGGATGCTTGCAATTACATTCTGATGCACATGTCTGCTAGTCCTTCTACACATGTAAGTTGAACAGGAAGTGACATCAGAGAAAGTGACTAAACCTGAAGTGACATCATCGCAAAGCTAAACCGTCAAAATAATATGAATTTATACCTTAGCTAATTTCAACTGTAAAGTAATTATCCACATCCCGTTTTTACATACAATTATTTCAGAAATAAATGCAAGAAAATTAAATGAATGCCTGGAGAGGCAACACACTCCCCGTCTGACCTATGTGAGGTCACTTAGAACTTGTACATTATCTTTAGATCAGTCTTTAGGAAGGAGCAGAACAATCTCTGCAGTCGGCCGGAGAAAGGTTTTGACATCGCCTTGGTCAGTTGTTTTCACTTCGACCTTCCTTACATGCCCATCTTTCCCAGGGAACGTGGCGTTGACTCTGGCCATAGGCCAGTTGTTGCGAGCGGCCTGCTTGTCCCTGAGCAGAACCAGATCTCCAACCTGAAGGTTTCTGCGGGGCACTGTGCACTTCTGTCTGTGCTGCAAGGAAGGTAAGTATTCTCGGGTCCAGAACTGGTTTGCAAGGGCCTGGACTTGTCTCCATTGCTTTGTGTGCAGATCCTTGTCAGGAAAGTCTCCAAGAGGAGGTGGAACTCCCGACTTCTGTGTGAGGATCATGGACGGAGAGAGTATGAATGGTCGGGATCCAAAGACAAAGGTAGAAGTGGGCGTGCTTTCATAATCGTTGTGACCTCCGCCATTAGTGTGCAAAGCACTTCATGGGTCGAGCGAGTGTTTTGCTGTTGGAGCATTGAATTGAGGATTCTTCTGGCAACGCCAATCATACGCTCCCAGGAACCTCCCATATGAGAGGCGTGCGAGTGGTTGAATTCCCAGCTACATCTTTGTTCGCTGAGGTACCCTTGCACCGCCTTGTCTTGGTTTGAATATTTGTAGGATCTTGCCATGAGCAGGAGGAATGCAACTCCTCTTACCAGCGAAGTAAAGGTGGAGAAGCACTCAAAACAAGAGTTGAGGACGGTCCTCTAGCCCTTTCAAACGGAGGACGGCCAGAATCACTCCTTTCAGGGCGTGACACTGCAACTCTGTTGTCTGAGTGGGAGGATGAAGCAAACACATTTTTATGAGTAAGTACAAACTTGTCAGCCAGCACAGCTGCTTTAGACAAGGAAGTGGCCTTTTGTTCGTTTAGGAATATCACCATCTTCTCTGGCAAAGCATTCTTGAAATCTTCTCGCAGCATCAGCTGTTTCAGGGATTCGAAACTATCCTTGACATCAGTAGCTACACACCATTTGTCAAAGAGAACCCGCTTTTCTCGTGCAAACTCAACGAAGGTCCGGCTAACTGTCTTCTTATGATTCCTGAAATAATAATTAATGATAGAAATATTTCAAAGATTATTCTATATATTGATCGTTGAGCTTACCTCGTTCTGAAACCTTGTCCAAAACCTCCCGGTGGATGTGGGCTGACCTCTGTCACGTCTCACCCTCTCTTCCTCCGCGTCAATGTTGTTCACCTTTTCATTGACCTGAGCCAAAAAGGAGCCCTCAGGTTGCTTGTCCCCTGCTGCCTTTATTTGTCTCAATTGTGACAGGAACCTAAACACACATGCAAATCAAACATAATTTTATTTTTAATGACTATAACTGACATGCAATTATTTACAACATTAAATTCAAAGTAAATTCCCTTCATTCATTCACTCTACCATGACTGCTGCTCCGTCCGTGCCAAGGTCATAAATTCAATCCTGAGGTATTCCCTTTTCTATAATGACCTCTGTAGTGGCAACCTATTTGCCACTCTTGCAGGACGTAAAGTTTATGTACTCGTGCTTTTCGTTAGGCAATAAACTCCAAAGAAAATCCAATAAGGAAATGAGGCCAATGTAAAAGGAAAAAATG
This sequence comes from Ammodytes dubius, assembly GCA_026122265.1. Classification (NCBI taxonomy): domain Eukaryota; kingdom Metazoa; phylum Chordata; class Actinopteri; order Uranoscopiformes; family Ammodytidae; genus Ammodytes; species Ammodytes dubius. The sequence continues at coordinate 1,534,843 of CM047509.1, read as the reverse complement.
CTGGATTTATTCTAAACAGTATAATCCACAATGAACAAAAAATATACGTTTCCAAGCAAAATCCTGTATCTGGTCTGTCACCTAAAACTAACTGACAGTAAAATAAGTTGTTGATGCCTAAAAGACTGATAGACTCGCTACGATAAGCTACGGTAAGAAAATTGTTGCTCCCAGTCCTGCTCCGATAACTTAATAAACAATGAAGAGATGCCGACAGGTAATTTACTACAGTTTACTACAATAACCACTGCTTTACTGCAGTACCAATTTGTGGCAGCAAGACACAAATAATAGCATACTAAGACCTTATCTACTGAATACACATCAATATACAACAAAACATCAGTTATGATTAATTATTATTAATTAAAGCAAAATATATTATTAACAAATAAGGCACAAAAGGCAAACATAAGCCTTACGGCCCCCACACACATCCTGCGTCTACCTCTGGAGCGCGTCGCGTTACCTTACTGCTGCCTCTCTCGGACTTTTCTCGGACACACATGCAACTTCTCAGCAGCTGCTGCTTCTAAAAGCCCTATCTTTCTACATAGAGTTTTCATAGATAATTCCCATTAAAAATTAAGTTATTTCATGTCATCTATGATGCATATGATTTATATTGAGTCTGGAGAGTAATCCGTGCGCCCCATTGCCATTTTCTAATTTTTTTTTTTACATATTTTCGCTTGTTGGAAGTTTTATTTTGAAGGGGACACACCAGGATATGGTGAAACTACAGCGAAAGCTTCCTGTATGAAGTCAATATGACTCTCAGCAGAGTATTTCAAAAAACACTTTACTGATTTATACGGGAGAGAGAGAGGGGGGTGTGGTCGGGGAAGAAGAAGGCCGTAGACACAGATAGAGCAACGGAAAACTGTTGCGCTCATCATGATCTTTTTTATTTCTTCACTATATTGGATCTCTATATGTGTCATTTATCCAAAAATGAAATGCCAGAACTAAATGAAAATTAGGTTTTAAATCCCTCGGATTTTGATTGCACAATTAAATCGTGAAATAAAGGGATTATTCGCGTATACGACTGAGGGATGTTTTATTTTGAAATAAACACACCGGGTAAACGTGTAACTAGAGTGAATGCTGCTGGTATGACTGTCAGCAGAGTATTTCTCTATCAGTTAAAGCACAGAGACGCGAGAGAGACGCGCTGCTCTCAGAAAAAAAATAGGCGAGCCTCCTGAGGTGAAGGGGAGCGTCGCTGCAGACGTGCCTCCGACGCGCCTCAGCAGTGCGTCTGAGGTTGGATGTGTGCTCGCTCTACGTTGATTTCACAGTCTGTGACAAAAAGTCAGACGCAGACGCGAGGTAGACGCGCAGTAGAGGTAGGATGTGTGTGGGGGCCGTTATCCTCTCCATGGCTCTAACAACCTCCTTCACTGCCTCGGCAATGGTTTTTGCCATGCCATCTGGTATGGATACCAGATCCAGGAACTGGCAGAAGAGCTGCCCTTCTTTGTCAGTATACCTGAAATGTGTATAAAGTCATTAAATGTGATCCTGTTTTTATTACACAGAGAGGACATCACAAGGCGCTTAAGAGGTGACAACTACTCTACCTGACATGAATGTCCAGTAGATTTAAAACTGAAATGTCTGTGGACTCGTCGATTTCCAGGCTATAGCCTTTGAGGTTTTTATTGCTGCTGAAATGGGCATGTCCACCACTTCGGCCAAAATCTGCAACATGCCGTCCACAATTTTGTGGGACCTGTAGTTAGTTCTTTGATCAATCTAGAAGAAAAATGGTGCCTTAACAGTTAATTTTACCAAAAGTAAGTCATAACGACAGGCATAATACATTCATAATGAAAAATGTTATCCTCAATTTGGTGAAATATTCACAACCTAGGAGGTCTACCAGATCAAGCAATGCAGGGTAGTTGGTGTGGTGTGCTATCTTGTGCTTGACAAGCCAGTAAAGGCATTTAAAACCACCAATTATGGCCTCATGCTCCATGTTCATAATCGGTTGGAATGCCTCACTGATTGACATACCTAATTAAGAAATATTTAATAAGTTGTATCAAAATAATAATTATGAATATATAACAGTATTTATTGTAGTGCCGACGATGGAGAAGTTGGCCTGCTTCTTTGCATAAAGAAGCCTGAAATGTTGGGCTGTCTTTTGCCGTCCATTTAGCTAGGCTAAATTGGCCTATTGCAAGATAAAACGATAGTTACGTATGTAACTACGGTTCTATGAGTTCCGGATGACCGCCAGAGGCGGTGCTTATAGCACTGGATATTCCATTGCGCGCATGCGCAGGTCGAGATCTTTATACCAACAAAGTCACCTGTGACACCCGGGTGACTCCGGGAATGTCTATATATTCCGGAAGTCACCAGAGGTTCTGTTCCACTGGATCTTCTCGCGGTGTCTGAGAAGTCTGAGTGACAGAGAACTCTGGCGGTCATCCGGAACTCATAGAACCGTAGTTACATACGTAACTATCGTTCTATTTCGTTCCTACTGACCGCCAGAGGCGGTGCTTATAGCACTGGATGACTTATACCAAAACGGTCACGAAGAGTACTCATCAATTAAGGGCTTGCAGCCATCAACAAGACAGCTGTCATTCCACCGGATGAGGTGCAGCAACATTTACTCTGTAGAGCCGCGCAACGTACATGATGAAGACCATGTAGCCGTGGCGCAAATGTCCTGCCGTGAAATCCGCTTCAAGGCAGCCCATGATGTAGCCATACTCCTGGTAGAGTGGCACTCAACGGCCAAGGCATGGGGAGCCCCTGTGCTCTATATGCATACAAGACCACATCCACAAGTCAGTGGGAGTGTCTCTGTTTGGACAGGGCAGCCCCCTCCCTGCGGCTCCCATAGCAGACAAAAGGGTATTTGTCTTACGCAAGCTGGTTGTTGCCACAACCTATGCCCTAAGCGCCCGCACCGGGCACAGTGGGTCTGACATTCTTTCTGCACCCCCTGGTGAGCCCAGGGGATTGAAAGCAGCCAACTCGATCGATTGGTTTACATGGTGGGGAGACAATCGTTTGGATAGGAAGGATGGAGTTGGCGAGAGCACCACTCCTGACCCTTCTACATGCCAGCGCAAGCACGCCTGGCTTACTGACAAGGCATGGAGTTCACCGACCGATTGCAGTCGCAATGGCAAGGAGGAATGCCGTCTTCATCGACAGCCGCGTCAGGTCTGCCTGACTCAGCGGCCCAAATGGGGGTAGTCCTAAGGCCCTCAGGACTACTTGCAAGTCCCCTGATGGTGCCCTCAGGGGTCACGGTGGCTGAATGAAGCCTCTGGCCTCCCTTCAGAAACTGCCTGACTAGGTAGTGGGACCCTACCGTCTGGTTATCCACCCCTGCATGTGCGGCCGATATCACAGCCACATAGACGCACAGGGTGGAAGCAGCTCTCCTGTTGCCCACACAGACTGCAGAAGTGTGGTATCACTATCACTGAGCAAGTCCATGGGACTTCGCCATGTGCCATGCACCGCTGTGAAAACGGCTTCCACCTGTTTGCATAGCGCCATGTAGTGGAGAGTGCCCCTGAAGTCAGAAAGGTATGGACCTCTGACTGGTCGCAATACGTCAACAGTGGGTCCTGGCTACCAGGAGCCCCACGCACAGCTGCAGGCGCCCCGAGTTCGGGTGCCACATGTGTCCGCCTACCTGAGACAGAAGGTCCTGTCTCCCTGGAAGGCACCAAGGCTCTCCTTGAGGAGTTTAGTAACGCTGGGATCCATGGCCTTCCTGGCCAATGTGGAGCCCCCAAACGTAGGCTGTAACTGCAATGCTGGACCCCATCCAGTGTTGTCAGTAACAAAAGAATTGTAGGAAATGCATAAAGCAGGCTGACTGGCCAAGCATTAGCCAGAGCATCCTGCCTTAGGGGACTGGTCCTCTCCATCTAGGAGGACCCAGGGGGACAGTGGGTCATCTCTTCGGAAGCAAAGAGATACGCCACTGCCCTGCCATACTTGTCCCAATCATGCCCACCACCTCCGGATGGAGTCTCCACTCCCCGGGGGTGGCCCTTTCTATCGCTGTGTTCCGGACACCTGGAACTTGGACAGCTTAGATAATGATAATTAGATAATGCTGAGGTCAGCATACTTATCAATCGAAGGAAGAGGCTGTACTCCAGCAGCCTCCATTGCATGAAGTGCTGTAGTAGCTGCTGAACGGTAGCTACGCGCTACGGAGAAAGGCAGGCTCGCATGGCCGCCGACTCGAGCACCAGCTGAGCTGTAATGGTGGCAGGGATGCTGCCACACACTGTTTAATATACGCAGAGCCAGGGACGGCCCAACGGAAGAACCCTGACTGGTACACCTTGCCCAGAAATGCAAAGGGGAGGACCACCTGTGACATTGGGCAGTAGGGACTTGAAAGTAGCATCTTTCAGGCTATAACACAACCCAGTCCGCCTGAGCGATAGACTGGAGGACCCCTGCAACACGCAACATGGGGAAAGGAAGAATCGTGAGGCACTGATTCCGCCGTCTTAGCCCAGAACGGGGCGACCCCGCCCCACCTCCTGGTACCTGAGCTTCGGTTGAGTAGAACCTACCGAGCATCGAGTAGCACCCCCAAGGACTCTGGGGGAGGGCGGAGACTGGACGCCGACCTCCTGGCGCCTGAATGCAGCTGTAGCGCAGTGTTACGGCGCTGTACAGAATGTGCTGAGAAGCACTGGCCCCTTGATTGTCCACCTGAACGTGGTTGAAGCTATTGGCACGGGGTACCACAGAGGTTCCCGGCCTGGAATCAGGCAGAGGTGCACGTCGCAGCGTGCAACTACTGTCTAGCCTGGTCAACCTGAACACTTTGCCCTGGGACCTGAAGAGCAGCTGGCCGAACGTCTGGCCTGGGATCACTGGAGAGAACGGAGGGTCTGTCGACACACCTCCGACTGGGACGACTGCGCCAGCCAACCTTGGCGGCGCGCCACGTCACAGCTGATCAACCTGCCTAGCCCTTTTCTTGTGAAGCGACCTTGGGTACCTTGAAAGGCGCTATATAAATTCAAATTATTATTATTATTAGCTCCCTAAGTCATAATGCAAAGTCTGCAGTGAAGCATCACTGAGGGTCCGTGCTGAGTGACCAGCACCTGACCCCTGTATGGTTTGCGACCGAGCCAGGACTGTGTGAGAAAGCAAATTCCCAGATGGCCCCCACAGGCAGCAATGTCGTAACTCCTAGTAAGGAGGTCGCCTGAAATCCGGCACTGGGGCCGAGGGCAGCGCACATCGGCTCTCAGAGCCTCGTCTGGGGAGACAACCAGGGATGCTATAGCAGGCTCAATCGGAGCTACCCAGTCCGAGCCCTAACTATCAGCATTGCATGGCTGCCAGAGCTCTACTGTCACTAGTGTGATAGGAGAGAGCCCTTAAATCTGGCCAGCATCTACGGAGCCCAGCGGAATAAGGCTCAGAGGGAGGCACACAGAAACGGAGGATTGAGGGCCTGCCGAAAGAAGGCATTCGTGGGTGCAGATGAAACCAGAGCTTCATCTAACCCCATACTTGGCGAGTCACGGACAGACACTGACTTCCTAGCCGAGCTGCCCACCTGTAAGAGACTACAGGACGCAGCTGTGGACAGCATGTCATCCCCCGAGTAGGAAGGATGCACAGCCGCAAGGTTATTCACTGCACTGGTACCATGAACTGGTTGGAGGCTAGTAGAAGAGCCTCTACCTAGCAACCTAAGTGCCTGAGACATGAAACTACAGTTCATGCATGGGTTATCTGACAGCGCTTCCCTCAGGTGCTCAACCCTGAGACCTGCAGGGCACTTGTCATGGCCCTGTATGGAGGTCATGAAGGCGTAAGCTGGCCACTGTTGAGCCAACGAAATATGCGTCTGACTACAAAATTATGGGCGCTTGACATAATGGCAACCTTAATTACCCTATCTCAGTAACTAATTAGAAAATAGCAAATTAGTTAGTAGGCTATGCAGCCGGGCTCTAGGCGAGAGCACCGAGCACCGGTGTGCAGCCCAAAATTAACCCCTTGAAGGCGACTCTGCTACCCGCAAGCCGCCTACTGGAGGCAAATTAACGCAGGCTTAGGCAATCGCGCCCTAGGCGAGAGCACCCGAGCACGACGCCCCTGCAAAACGATAAATGAAGTACGCAACTGGCCTAGGCGACACAGCACCCAAGCAGCAGTGCAGCAAAGCTAGCAAATACCGCGGCGGCGGCTACTGCCCACGCCGCTCACTGATAATCAAAGTAAGCACCCGGCCCCGGCGAACTCACCACCCGAGCACAGCGCAACAGCTAGCAGAATAAATTAGAACTTACCGTGGCGGCGCTATCCCAGCCGCTCACTGGCAACTAATCAAGTAGCAACTGGCCTAGGCGACACAGCACCCAAGCAGCAGTGCAGCAAAGCTAGCAAAAAGAAATTAGAATTTACCGTGGCGGCGTTAAGCCCAGCCGCTCACTGGCAACTAATCAAGTAGCAACTGGCCTAGGCGACACAGCACCCAAGCAGCAGTGCAGCAAAGCTAGCAAAAAGAAATTAGAATTTACCGTGGCGGCGCTAACCCCAGCCGCTCACTGGCAACTAATCAAGTAGCAACTGGCCTAGGCGACACAGCACCCAAGCAGCAGTGCAGCAAAGCTAGCAAAAAGAAATTAGAACTTACCGTGGCGGCGTTAAGCCCAGCCGCTCACCGGCAACTAATCAAGTAGCAACTGGCCTAGGCGACACAGCACCCAAGCAACAATGCGACCTGTTGTGTAAAACTATGCTGCCCACTGGCGAGCATAATTACAGTAGGCTTTAGGCAATCGAGCTTTAGGCGAGAGCACCCAAGCAACAATGCGACCTGTTGTGTAAAACTATGCTGCCACTGGCGAGCATAATTACAGTAGGCTTTAGGCAATCGAGCTTTAGGCGACACAGCACCCAAGCAACAATGCGACCTGTTGTGTAAAACTATGCTGCCCACTGGCGAGCATAATTACAGTAGGCTTTAGGCAATCGAGCTTTAGGCGAGAGCACCCAAGCAACAATGCGACCTGTTGTGTAAAACTATGCTGCCACTGGCGAGCATAATTACAGTAGGCTTTAGGCAATCGAGCTTTAGGCGAGAGCACCCAAGCAGCAATGCGACCTGTCTAATAGTACATTGGCAGTGTAACCCTGCCGCCCACTGGCGAGCAAGTTACAGTAGGTTAGGCAATCGAGCTCTGGGCGAGAGCACCCAAGCAACAACGCGACCTGTCGAGCCAATTAAAATGTGTAATCCGACACAGTTCAATTGAATTTAGTTTACTTAAGACGGGGACAGTGCAAATCAATAAACCACACGGTCATACATGGGTTAAAAAAATGCTAGAATTAGCCAATGCTATTCTCCATCTGCAGTCCCCTGGCAGTGTCAGCGGCTCTTGGTAACCCCAGCCGCCCACTGGAGAGCCAATCAACGAAGGCTATAGGCAATTGAGCCTTAGGCGAGAGCACCCAAGCAATAATGCGCCTTAATAACACAGTGACGGCACGACGTTCACTGTCGAGCAGATTAAGTAGCCTATGCAGTCAGGCTAAGGCGTGAGCTACCGTGCAACACGGCTCTTATGACACAGCAGCACAGACACGACACCCGTGCTGTGAACTAAGCTGCCAACTGGCGCCACACTACAGCAGCCTACACACGACAGTGTGACAAGGCTAAAATAACGCGGTGAAGGCGATTTAGGAAACTAATTCGTCCACCGGCGAGCAATACAGCAGCATACAGTGTATACAACAGCATACTAGTGTGTGGCACGGCTCACCCACTGGTACAGCAAAAGAAGTAAACTATGCAACGCAAGGCTTAGGTGAGAGCACACGATTGGTGCGACGCAGCTCACTACAACAGTGAAAGAGACTTCTGACCGAAGCCGCCCACCTGACGAGCAAATTGAGTAGCCTATCAAGCCGCTCGCTGTCGATTAAATCAAGTAAGCACCGGTCGGGGCGAACGTAGCACCCGATCAACAGTGCAACAATGCTAGAAAGACAATACATTCGAGCATACAATTAGCAACCGGCTTAGCGAAACACACAAGCAACGGTGCGAACGAAGAATAACACGGCGACTGTGAACCCAGCCGCCGCCTGATCTAATCAAAGCAAGGTGGAAAGGTGATATTAGCTTCCGCGGTAGCCCGGGCTACGCGTAGCCTTCACACTACTCACCCTGACCGGCCGTAGCCAAGTCTAACGAATTGCTGTCGCAGCCCTTGGTGGTCGAAGTCAAATCGAAGCACCAACCCTCAGGGTACGAGCTACTTGCGACAAGCTAGTGGTATATTAGCACACAACAATGTGTGCGACCTGCTCCGCGAGAAAATAGAAGGAACAGAACCTCTGGTGACTTCCGGAATATATAGACATTCCCGGAGTCACCCGGGTGTCACAGGTGACTTTGTTGGTATAAAGATCTCGACCTGCGCATGCGCGCAATGGAATATCCAGTGCTATAAGCACCGCCTCTGGCGGTCAGTAGGAACGAAATAGAACCATGTGCAAAGGTCACGGTTTCAATAACTGTATGTCTTCATCTTTTTAAAAATTCTAACGTAAAGTTAAGTTTATTCTTGTATTTTATGGAGTTAAGGTTAATAATGATCTTACCTCATTGCTTTAAGCCTGAAATGACAGTTTTTAAGAAAAGTAAAGCTGCCTCGGAAGATGACAGTTTGCGATGTCGGATTCCGTTCCAATTAACCAAAGAGCAGCAGCGGTAGATTGACAGGTAACTCATGTGATAGACTTTGCAACAATATATACAACCACCAGATGTCGCCGTTTCAATTCAATTCAAAAAGCTTTATTGGCCCAACTACTTTTGTAAACTAGCCTGGAAATCCAGACCCTGATATCTTGAACGATGGAGGGTCTGGCCACGATCAATAGTAATTTCCAACTCAAGGGGCGGCTCCTACTCGTGCATTTCAAATGCCACTGCACGCTATTGGATAGCACTACAACCAATCAGAGCGATGCACAAGGTGACGTATTAAGCCCCGTTCGTTTAGCGTACAGCGGTTTAACTGTTAAATCAAACTTTTGCCGTGGTCGATCGGCAAAACAGAACATTCCACTTACTTGAAATGAAAGATTTGAGTGCCGTCTTCCAAATCGTAAAGGGTCGAGGCCAAAGCCGTCTCAAACTCAAACAACATATCCGCAGCCACCCTTGATGTTTACTATCAGGGCTTGGACGGCGCATGCACGTCACTGTCGTCATCCGGTTTACGTCCGCCCCCCATAGAACGATTTGATTGGTAGCTCAGGATTTCATGACATATTTAATGAGCTTCAATGGAAAGTGCCCAGACCAACAGGCGCAGCTAATTTAATTTGCCAGCGCCTAGTGGCAGGTCTGGAAATGCCAGGCTAGTTGTAAACAGTATTACCAATGCCAAAGTGTTGCTAAGGCGGCCACCTTAACCATATAGTGCTGGGGGAAACACTGACATGGTAACTAGGACTCTGAAGAAAGTCTTTTAAATCAAACACCATGTTCAATTCAAATGCCAAAACTACAGTGACCCATCAGTACTGGTTGTTTTTATGGCTTGGGAAAAAGGATCCCGGACGAGCCCCCAATCTCTTATATACGTACATTTTCTTCACATGTGCAGAAATTGTCTTCTTACATGCATATATTACTTAAACTACTGACTGCATGAAAATGAAAATGAATGTCTGTTACATTATATAAATATGAGAGCAAAATAAATTCCTGTTAAAAATATAGAAATACAAGAGTAAAATGTGTGAGTTGAAAATATATAATAAGAGGAGTAAAAAATGTATGCATCATCATCATCTTCTTCAACCGCTTATACGAAATCGGGTCGCGGAGGCAGCAGCTTGAGCAGGGAACCCCGTGCCACATCAACCAGCTCTGACTGGGGGATCCCAAAGCGTTCCCAGGCCAAATGCAGCTAATTTTAGTCTCGACAATACAACATCTTTCCAGGAAATAACCTAACCTAGAGATATAGGGCCAGTTTCACAGACATGGATTAAGCCTAGTCCTGGACTAAATGGAATTTTGAATGGAGATTGTCCATTGAAAGTACAATTTAGTCCAGAACTAGGCTTAATCCATGTCTGCGAAACCGGCCCTTAATCTCTCCACTAGTCCTGGGTCTTCCCCGAGGCCTCCTTCCAGCTGGACGCTCCTGAAACACCTCCCTAGGCAGGCGCCCCGGGGGCATCCTTACCAGGTGCCCGAATCACCTCAACTGGCTCCTTTCAACGCGAAGGAGTAGTGGCTCTGCCTCGAGTTCCTCACGAATGACGGAGCTTCTCACCCTATCTCTAAGGGAGACGACGCCAGTCACCCTCCTGAGAAAGCCCATTTTGGCCGCTTGTAGCCGCGATCTCATTCTTTCGGTCATAACCCAGCCTTCATGACCATAGATTTAGGTATTTATTTATTTACACACACTCAACACACTCAACAAATACATTAACATATGTAAAGATTAAAAGAGTATGTGCTGGAGAGGTCAGAAACCCGAATGGGCTTATCGAGTGACCTCACCAGGTTACATATAAACAAACAAAAAAATATATATAAAAAAAATAATTATATATACAGTACAGGCCAAAAGTTTGGACACGCTCAATGCGTTTCCTTTATTTTCATGACTAGTTACAATGTAGATTCTCACTGAAGGCATCAAAACTTTGAATGAACACATGTGGAATTCTTTGCTAAACCATTTCAGGTGACTCCCTAATGAAGTTCATTGAGAGAGCACCAAGGGTTTGTAGCGCTGTCAAAAAAGCAAAGGGTGCCTACTTTGAGGAATCTAAATATAAGACCTATTTAAGAGTCATTTCACACTTTTTTTTAAGTACATAATTCCATGTCCCTTCAAAATTTTGATGCCTTCAGTGAGAATCTACAAAGTAAATAGTCGTGAAAATAAAGAAAACGCATTGAATGAAAAGGTGTTACCAAACTTTTGGCCTGTACTGTATATATAAAAAGAAAACAATTACCAAAACCAAGAAAACAAAACAAAAACAAAAACATCAAGACCCACAAACAATCACAAACGAATAAACTGCATCTAAATAAAAAGAAAACTCAAAAGAAAAAAAAAAAGAAAAAAAATAAGACAATCATTCAATAGCCACTCGACTGCACTATCCCTCCAGCAATTGTTCTTTTAACTTCTTCCTGTATACAGGCAAAGAGGATGAGCTGAACACCAGGTGCGAATAGCGATTCCATAGCGAAACACCTCTGCACTTCACAAAGTTCTGTCCTCTGGTGGTATGAGAAAAAGGAACGTGCAGCATGTCTCATTGTCTGGTTAACATAGAGTGAGATTTCACATTGCTCGGGAAATATAATTGGAAGTGTTCTGGTAGAGTATGACCTTGAAATTTGACTTTATAGACAAAAATACACGTTTGCAAGATATTTATATTATAAACGGTTAGTATTTTAAGTTTAAAAAATAAAGGAAAGGATGGATCTCTGGGCTTCGAATTTGTAGCTGTTCTAATGAATCGTTTTTGAATTATGTGGAGTTTTTGTAAATGTGTGGGATAGGTACTAGCCCATACAATATTACAATAACTGAGATATGGATAAACTAGGCTATAATATAATGTTAATAAACAGGATCTATTTAGAAATTGGCTGATTTTTCTGATGATTCCCACTGATTTTGAGATTTTTTTGGACACATATTCAATGTGTTCTTTCCAACAACATTTTTCATCGACAATTACCCCCAAGAAACGAGTAGAACAAACTCTTTTGACGAAATTGCCTTCAATGGCAAGCTTGGCTTCATTTATATCATAATTTTTCCTTCCAGAAAAAACCATGAAATTTGTTTTTTTTATATTTAATGATAGTTTGTTCAATTTAAACCATTTTGAGTAGGCAAGAAGTCCATTATTAGCTTCATCAATGAGGGTCTTAAAGTGTTTGTGAGAAAGAATTAGATTGGTGTCATCTGCAAATAAAATTGGAAATAAGGAGCTCGGTACAGAAGCAAGATCGTTAATATAAATCAAAAATAAAAGTGGACCAAGAATAGAACCTTGTGCCACTCCACAAGATAATACTGCTTTTTCATAATCATAGTTGTTCACATGGACAAATTGCTGTCTGCCAACAATATAACTTTTTAGCCAGTTGAAGACATTTCCTTGCAAACCATATCTAGACAGTTTGGACAGTAATATATTATGGTCTACTGCAAGGGCGTAGGACCCGGGGAGACGGGGGGGACGTGTCCCCTCCAATATTGGAGACAGGCGCATTTGTTCCCCCCAAAAATGATACCGCGAGGAGAAAAATATTTGATTTTGAAAATGCTTTTATTTTGAAAGCGCAACACAGCTTCTTGTCACCGGCCTCCTAAATGTGTTTGTTTTGCCCCGAACCGAGCCTTTAAGGTAGCGCGCAGGGTTGGGAGTTTAGGCATTCAGGCGGGAGTGCCCATTGGAGTGCTTTAACGCAGCGCTGCCTAGAAGGCTGCGTTGAGGGCACACAACACCATCGAGCCACCGGCTCTGAGGCTCAGACTGTTCGGGAAGTCTTTCCTTTGCAAAGGCAGTTAGAACGCTACTCGGTGACTTTTTTCACACGTTAACCTGTTCTTTCTGTTAGTAAATGCTTTGCGCAAAAGCTCATTCACTTCCTACTTTATCCAAACCGACTTGAACAGCTTTCTGTGTATCGTATCGCTAATTTAAGCCTGTAGGCTAAGTGTAAACAAACCTAGTGCTGAGTCCGCCTCTCTCATGCTGCTGCTGCTGGCACATCAGAGGTTCACTGCTTCTGAACGTTACCCAGCATGCGCTCTCTATAAGCCTTCTGTTCTATGGGCTCGGCTGCCTACTGTAAATATGGGTTTTCAGGTCGATGCAAGGTGCGATTTTTAAAAAAAGAAAAGGAAAAAGGGTGATGTTTTTATTCATGAAACATTTGGAAACTAAACTTGCAAGAATTAAATCTCCCACACAGTAACATTCAAAGTATGATTCAGTGTTTCCCCACGTTCACACAGCAGCGGCGCGCCACCGCTGCTGTATGTTCTCCGCCGCTGCTATTAAAATCCTCCTCCTCCTCATTATTCTACTTTTTTTCTTTCTTTTTTTTTTTGGTACGTAGCTCATTTTAGAAACGGGGCAATGCCTAACATAAACACCATGCGTTGGAGGTGAATGTAACTTACTCGGCGTAAAACAGAAACTACGGGAGGGGAGCGGCTCACTGTACAGTCCTTTTAGTCGCGATGTCAGTTTTCCGTCAGGGCTCTGTGTATCCGGGCTCGAGACATACAAACAGATCGCGGAACATTCACTAACGAAACAGTTAGTGGCTGAGCGAAGAATGTGGACTACTGTAGGCTACTGGTGCAAATTCCACAACTCATTACTTGTGTTACAGTTTAGTACAATATGTAGGCCTATTCATTTATATTTGGCTGCTCAACCAGTCCAGGCAGGACAGGATAGTTAAGTTTCAGTTTCGTTTTTCAACTCCGTGTCGGACAGCTGTTCGCTCAGCTGATGGGCTCGAGCCTCACGGAGCAGACAGCGGGAGTCAGTCTAAAGTCAGCGATGATCTCTCTCACAAATCAAAAAGCTAAATTATAAAATAAAGCTATCTCTTCTTCCCTCTATCTGTCTGTATAGGGCCTATATTTCTCTCTCCACTGCACACTTAGTCACTACCACTAGTTTTAAGGAAGCAGAAGGAGGATTATACCCTCATTTTGCACATTATTATTTTTAAATATTAGAAGATTGCAGGCAAGTAAAATACCACCAGCCACTACATGCTCAATGATAGAGACGAATAATTACCTTTTTTTCTTACAGTTTAAATCAAATATTTGAACAATACAGGAGAATAAATATTTGAAAGCAATACAGAATGCATGATATTACTGCATTGTATTGTATTCTATTTTTGTCACCAGGAACCTCAATGTTGTCAATTAGCCTACTTTACATATATTTGGTGCATACAAATTCACCAGAATGCAGGAAATTAAGTGTTGAATGCTCAAAAATTTATGGGGGGACACCCCCAGACCTCCACATTAAAATGTGTCCCAAACCAAGGTTTAATCTCAACCTACACCCTTGAAATTCATGAATAGTTTTGTTTTATTTGTATCTATAGGCCTTTGTATAAGGATACTTTGTAATTTTTATCACATTATTAGGGGGCCAAGCCCGAGAAGGGCAAGGGACCGCGGAATGCAGAGCATCGCGGTTCCATGACACTGCGGGGCAGGGAACCCTATTGATTTAGTAGGAATTATTATTAGGGGGCCAAGCCCGAGAAGGGCAAGGGACCGCGTTATGCAGAGCAACGCGGTTCCCAAGCCCTGCTGGGCAGGGAACCCTATTGATTTAGTAGTGTTTATTAGGGGGCCAAGCCCGAGAAGGGCCTGGGACCGCGTTTTGCAGAGCAACGCGGTTCCATAGCCCTGGGACCGCGTTTTGCAGAGCAACGCGGTTCCATAGCCCTGCTGGGCAGGGAACCTATTGTTTTTGCTGGGATTATTATTTTTCTCCGCGTAAAAGTGGTGCTGCAGCCCAAACCGTAAAGGGTTGGGACATGCCACTTGCATGACTAGATCCAGGTCCGTGCCTGGTACGCAGACAAAAAAATTCAGACATGCCGGCCACTAGGTGGCGCTACAAAAAAAGGAAAACGTGTGTAACTTCCACACCGAAAGTCCGACAGTCAAAAACTTTATATCCACAGATGCCCACAAGTCAGCTGCATCTTTTGAGATAGGTCACGCCCATTTCCGTATATATACATTTTTCGCTACATCGCAAAAACTGTGTCGGTCACGAAAACATACTCCTCCTACAGTTTTTGCCCGATTTGGACGAAACCAAAAGCATTATGCTCTACCGACTCCCACGAGCAAAAGTTGGATAAATAATTTTTCTACGACCATCGGAAGACCAAACGGTAGCGATTTAAAGATTTCTTTTTTCAATTTGGAACATTTCTTCTTCTTTTTTTTAAAAATGGTACTGCAGCCCAAACCGTAAAGGGTTGGGACATGCCACTTGCATCACTAGATCCAGGTCCGTGCCTGGTACACAGTCAAATAAATTCAGACATGCCAACCACTAGGTGGCGCTACAACAAAGGAAAACGCGTTTGGAGCTATAACTCCCACACCAAACATCTGACAGTCAAAAACGTTAAACCCACAGATGCCCACAAGTCAGTTGCATCTTTTGAGATAGGCCACGCCCATTTGCGCCAATATAGATTTTTCGCTACATCGCAAAAACTGTGTCAGTCACCAAAACACACACCTCCTACAGTTTTTGCCCGATTTGGATGAAACCAAAAGCATTATGCTCTACCGACTCCCACGAGCAAAAGTTGTATAAAGAATTTTTCTACGACCATCGGAAGACCAAACGGTAGCGCTTTAAAGATTCGCCGATTAGCTTCCTTGTAATACCTTCTACGTAAGTGATCATAAATCCAAAACTATATATCGTGTCATGACACAATTTTTGAAGTACGGTTGTACTGTCTGAACGAGCTTCCTCAAAAAAAATTGGAAAATTTCGCTGAAAGGGGGCGCCAAAAACACAAAAAGTATAGATCTCCTTATCCACTTGAGCATCTTTCTCTGCAATTTGTTTGCCTTTTGGTCTATAACTCCCAAACCGAACATCCCACATTCAAAAACTTTACATCCCCGGATTCCGTGAAGCGAGGGGCCGGCGCCGCGGACGACGACGACTGATCCCGAGTCGCGTGGAAGGCTTGGCCCCCGTTCACAACTGCTTGCAGTTCTAGTTCTTCCTATTATTCCACGCGTAAAAGTGGTGCTGCAGCCCAAACCGTAAAGGGTAGGGACATGCCACTTGCATGACTAGATCCAGGTCCGTGCCTGGTACGCAGACAAAAAAATTCAGACATGCCGGCCACTAGGTGGCGCTACAAAAAAAGGAAAATGTGTATAACTTCCATACCGAAAGTCCGACAGTCAAAAACTTTATATCCACAGATGCCCACAAGTCAGCTGCATCTTTTGAGATAGGCCACGCCCATTTGCGTATATATAAATGTTTCACTCCACAGGTACGTTGGTCTCCCGCTCCATCCGATTCCGGCCAGGTCCAGGCTCCGCATGTGACGACCGACCATGCGCCTTCCCTCAATGGACCCTTCACTCGCGGCTAGGTAATTGATTGTATGACAATCAGTCCGTCTTGGCATGTAGCCAATCCATTGGTATGACTGGAGCTTCCAGACGTGTCTCCTCGTCTGCTCCTTTCAGTCGGCCGATCCCGATGTGCGCGCTTTGGGCTTTCTCCGCACCATCTGCTTGAACAGCCTGCATGTGTCTGACGTTTGTAGTAGGGTCCTCCTGCTCAGAAATGTTGCAAAGGATCGGCCGCGCGCCTTGCCAAGTCCCATGCAGCTCAATAGTCTAGTGTTCCTCCCGTGTCACTTTCCTCTTGCGCCAATGGGAAAGCCGAACACTGTCACTTTTGTCACTTCCGGACACCGCTTCAGTACAGCGCTCCTGAACTTCTTGTATTTGTCCACCTTCACTCTTTCTGCCTCGCGGAGGGTGCCTTCTGAGACCTCAAAGGGCAAGGCAACGTCTACTATCATCGCCTCCTCCCCCTTGACCATTACCAGGTCGGGGACCCCCACCTCGCCGTCCTCCGCGGTCAGGTGCCTCTCCACCCAGACCGCCCATTTGTGTCTGGCTGCCTGCTCAGCCAGTAGTCCGCATATGTTATTGTGTCTCCTCATCCTGTTAGCCTTAAAGCTCGAGCATTTGCCTAGGATGTGCCTCAGGGTCTCACACCCGTTCCTGCAGAGGCGGCATGCCCTGCTCCCCGATGCCTCGCCTCGCTTTGTCTGACGGCGGGACGGTAGAGTGTTAGTTCTCATTTGAAGGGCCAATATCGTGGCCGACTGGGACATCTGCCTATCCACTGGGTGAATGAGCCAGTTATTACTTATTTTATCATCCCTGAAGACCACTGTCCCGCATCCCTGCTCCCTTAGTGCGCACCAGCGCTCGAACTCTGCGGCCCTCCAGTTGAGGGCGGAAACAGACTCCTCCGAGATTTCATCCACGGTTTTGTACACCGGCAAGGGGTTGGGGCCCCTGTGATCTTTCCGGACCGTTTCCCACCTGTCCACCAAAGTTTTGCCTGGGACGGTGGCCCTGAACGTCGCCCTGGTCAACTCGTCCCGAGAGTGCCACAGCCTAGTCCATCTCCTAAGCTGCAAAATGGGAATTGCAGAGCTCAACTTGGTTATGCCCAATCCCCCATCCCTGGCCCTGGAATAGAGCAAACCATCCGTTGTAGACGGAGAGATGTGTAGCCATCTCTTAACTGCCTCCCGTATTTGTCGGTCAGCTGAGGCCAGAGCGGTATACTCCCGAGGGCGGTTACGTTCGCCACATAGACGGTTCTGGGCAGGGCATACACTTTTAGTAGGTTGATCTTTTGGGTCGGTCTCAGGCGGGACTCTGAGATCTTCCGGAGCATCGTCTGCACAATCTGTTCCAGTGGGGCCTTATGCACCCCACGCCTCGGGTCTACCTCTACCCCCAGGTATCTCACCGTGTCTCCTGGGCCCACCATTCGTATGGACGCTCCACCGATAGAACAGGGCTGACAATCGTTGATTTTGCATGTCCGGCCGCGGTGAGACAGCAAAAACCCATGACATTTGTTGGGGTTAACTTGGAGGCTCGTAAGCCCAGCGAACTTCTCCAAAATGGCCAGGTTCCTCTGCATACCCAGCGAGGAATCGCTCAATAGAACCAAGTCATCGGCGAATGCCAGCGCCGATATCAAACCGCAGGAGAACGCGGTACCCCTGGCCTCCAGAACTCGAAGGAGAGGATCAATTGCCAGGTTGAATAGTAGTGGAGAGAGGGGGTCTCCCTGCTTGACCCCTTTGCCCATGGTGATTCTCCCTGTCCGGCCTTGTCCCGTGGCCACTTTGGTAAAGCAGCCTTGATAACAGCTGGATATCAAGCGGATAACAGAAATATCCACTCCCCTGTGTTCCAGCACCTGCAGGAGGTGTTTGTGCGACACCGAGTCGAACGCCTTGGCAAAGTCTATGAATACAACGGCCAACGATCGTCCATCTCTCCTGCTCTGTTTCATGAGACTCTCTAGGACGGCCAGGTTCTCCTCGCAGCCCGGAGCCTCGATGAATCCCCTCTGTCTCACGTGGACCTCGCAGGCGTCCTTCAGGCGACGGTTGTAGTACGCTGGACAGGGCCCTCACGACTACTGAACTGATAGTGATGGGCCTCCACTGATGAATGTCTCCTCTTAGGGCCTCATCACTTGTCTTGGGTAATAAGGTTGTCCTGCTGCCCTTCAGACTTCTGGGCCATTTCCCTGTCAAGAGTATTGCGTTAAACAGGCTCGCCAGTTTGACCCCTCCCGAGTCCCATCTGAGCAGATCCCTTTTCCGAATGCCATCCGGGCCTGGTGCTGAGCCAGCCCTCATCCGCTTGATTACGTCCAGGACTTCCTTAGGGCTAACCGGGCAGTAGAATGGGCTATTGTCAGCGCGCGGTAATACCGCAAATTGGCCCAGGTCAACGAAGCCATCCACGCCCCCCCCAGATCCTGGCGTAGACAGCCTCAACCTCCTTGGGGTCGATGTTGCACGTGGCCTTCCCCATTCCGTCGAGGATCATCTTGGCTGCCATGTTCTTGTTCTTTCTATACAAGGTCCTCATGGAGGGTCGGTAGGGTCGACCTTTAGCCTTTGTGGTTCTTACTGTGCGGATAAGTCTCCTTTTCCTCCGCTTGCCTCCAATGGTCTTTTGCAACTGCCTGACGTATGCGCTGATAGTTTGAGCGCAAACCGCCAGGGGGTCAAGCGCCCCCTCCACCTCTTTTCCGGTCAATGATCGGGTAATCAAGTCCTTCACCATATCCACCGCAGGGGCGGGCTGCAGCGGCATTCCGAGGTCCTGGAGCCCGCCGAGATACGGGTCCAGGGCAGCTGGCCGGTCTCCTACCACCACTGCCCTCTTGTGTATTGCGTTGCCTCTGACGGTCACTTGCCGAAGGGTAAACCGTTGCAGGTGCCGCTGTGCGATCATATATTTCTTTGGACTCGGCTTCACTCCACGCAACAGGCCTTCCAGATAGCCAACCTCGCTGTCGGTCCAAGCCTCCTTGGGATCTTTTCCTGCCTTGATCTCACACTCTTTCGTGTAGGCCCCCGAGTGTTTGACCCGCATGTGTTGACTCAAGCCCCTTTGGGATCCAAAGGTCATTACACACAGACCGCACGGCTGATCACCTTTATGTTTATCTTTCCTAGCCGCGGATCCGCATTGGGCGGCGTGTCGAATGGCCGAAGCCGCCACTCGACACGAGGTCGCACATCTCCTACATATAAACAATGTCTTCCTTGGGCAGTGCACCTTCTTGAGATGGTCGACAGCCTCCTTCAGGGTAGTGAGAGTTACCTCACACAGGGTACAGTTTTGTCTCAGCCACGGTACCCTTAAGCCCAGAATGACAGTGTTGGGCAGGGCCGATTTGTTTGTCCAGGAGTCCCTCCACTCCTTGTCCCAGCTCATCAGGAGCATGCTCTTCCTAGCCATGGTCGTGGGAAACAGGACACGCTTGGCCGTGCCACTGTTTATCAGTTTCGTAGGGCTTGTCCTACTCAATGTTCCTGGTGCCAAGCCCAGGGCCCTCACTGCCAACAGGGAATGATCGCGGACCTTGGTCCTGCCTAGGCGGCCCGGACTGAGGGACAGAGGGCCTTCCCCCAGCTCTGATCGGGTGAAACCCGGAGGTCTTCTCCGGGGCGGGGTAGACATATTGGGCAGTCAGCCCAAAATGCCCAGTGCTAGCGCTAGCGCTGTTGAGGGAGTTTCTGAAATTTTCTTCGTTCTGGATCAACTGGAAGTGCGCTAATATACTCTCCACTACAACATTTCCCGCCACCTAATGTAGAATTTCGAATTTAATCAGCCTTGGCCAGTCTATCTGGATGTTGGTACACCCACGCTGTCAATGTAGGCGACCAGCGTCGCACTTGAGTCCATAGCTGGTGGAGCATCAAGTGGTAACATCCTTTCCCGATACTGACCGACTTGCCTGTCTGTAGTCCCAAGTCAATCTTGGCATTCATCCATCTGTCTGCTCAGATGTTCCTCCATGGGGCGCCCGTTCACTTGCTGCTGTACCAGAGTAATCCCTTGCATGTGTGTCTTGGTCCGCTTGCCGACCTGAACCATCAGGCCCCAGGATGAGTCAGTCCCAGGGCGGAACGCCCCCCAACGTCCGCGTGTAGAATCCGGGCAATCCCAAGAGCGCGCGTCCTAGGCACTCATATCTTAATTGCTCAAAAACGGGCGCGGTAACGGAGCCGCCCACAAGGTGCACACGCCCAGGCTCCATTACTCGTCCCCCATCCACAAGGTTTTAGATAGTGGCGCCTTCAGGGGGGGGGGGAACGTCCCCTCATGGCTTGATATGGTCTGCGAGGGTCGTCCGAAGGCAAATGGCCGCACCCAAACGATTCCAACATACTCTGGAATAGCCCAAAAACGGGCGCAGTACCGGAGCCGTCCACAGGGCGTACACGCCCCTAGCACCAATCCTCATCCCCCATCCACAAGGTATTAGATAGTGGCGTTCCCAGGGGGGGAGGGGAAGTCCCCTCATCGCTACACGTGTTCTGTGTGTGGCGTCCGATGGCGAACGCACACACCTCACCGATGCCAACATATATCATGTCTTGATCTCGCTACCGAGGGGTCGACCATGAGGACGCGGGGAGATCAACTCTCCGGCCTCACGGATTGTACTCTTTTGTTTGCTACTGGGTGTTCCTAAATGTCTGTGAAGCTTAAACAGAAAATCTATTACAGCTGTTATTTATCTAAATAATGCAGAATTCTAAATTCTTGCTATATCAATCTGACCTCTACAAGTGGCTGACTTTTTAGGGAGCCAAGCCCGAGAAGGGCCTGGGACCGCGTTTTGCAGAGCAACGCGGTTCCATAGCCCTGCTGGGCAGGGAACCCTATTGTTTTTGCTGGGATTATTATTTTTCTCCGCGTAAAAGTGGTGCTGCAGCCCAAACCGTAAAGGGTTGGGACATGCCACTTGCATGACTAGATCCAGGTCCGTGCCTGGTACGCAGACAAAAAAATTCAGACATGCCGGCCACTAGGTGGCGCTACAAAAAAAGGAAAACGTGTGTAACTTCCACACCGAAAGTCCGACAGTCAAAAACTTTATATCCACAGATGCCCACAAGTCAGCTGCATCTTTTGAGATAGGTCACGCCCATTTCCGTATATATACATTTTTCGCTACATCGCAAAAACTGTGTCGGTCACGAAAACATACTCCTCCTACAGTTTTTGCCCGATTTGGACGAAACCAAAAGCATTATGCTCTACCGACTCCCACGAGCAAAAGTTGTATAAAGAATTTTTCTACGACCATCGGAAGACCAAACGGTAGCGAGTTAAAGATTACATTTTTCAATTTGGAACATTTCTTCTTCTTTTTTTTAAAAATGGTACTGCAGCCCAAACCGTAAAGGGTTGGGACATGCCACTTGCATCACTAGATCCAGGTCCGTGCCTGGTACACAGTCAAATAAATTCAGACATGCCAACCACTAGGTGGCGCTACAACAAAGGAAAACGCGTTTGGAGCTATAACTCCCACACCAAACATCCGACAGTCAAAAACGTTAAACCCACAGATGCCCACAAGTCAGTTGCATCTTTTGAGATAGGCCACGCCCATTTGCGCCAATATAGATTTTTCGCTACATCGCAAAAACTGTGTCAGTCACCAAAACACACACCTCCTACAGTTTTTGCCCGATTTGGATGAAACCAAAAGCATTATGCTCTACCGACTCCCACGAGCAAAAGTTGTATAAAGAATTTTTCTACGACCATCGGAAGACCAAACGGTAGCGCTTTAAAGATTCGCCGATTAGCTTCCTTGTAATACCTTCTACGTAAGTGATCATAAATCCAAAACTATATATCGTGTCATGACACAATTTTTGAAGTACGGTTGTACTGTCTGAACGAGCTTCCTCAAAAAAAATTGGAAAATTTCGCTAAAAGGGGGCGCCAAAAACACAAAAAGTATAGATCTCCTTATCCACTTGAGCATCTTTCTCTGCAATTTGTTTGCCTTTTGGTCTATAACTCCCAAACCCATTTGCGTATATATAAATGTTTCACTCCACAGGTACGTTGGTCTCCCGCTCCATCCGATTCCGGCCAGGTCCAGGCTCCGCATGTGACGACCGACCATGCGCCTTCCCTCAATGGACCCTTCACTCGCGGCTAGGTAATTGATTGTATGACAATCAGTCCGTCTTGGCATGTAGCCAATCCATTGGTATGACTGGAGCTTCCAGACGTGTCTCCTCGTCTGCTCCTTTCAGTCGGCCGATCCCGATGTGCGCGCTTTGGGCTTTCTCCGCACCATCTGCTTGAACAGCCTGCATGTGTCTGACGTTTGTAGTAGGGTCCTCCTGCTCAGAAATGTTGCAAAGGATCGGCCCGCGCGCCTTGCAAAGTCCCATGCAGCTCAATAGTCTAGTGTTCCTCCCGTGTCACTTTCCTCTTGCGCCAATGGGAAAGCCGAACACTGTCACTTTTGTCACTTCCGGACACCGCTTCAGTACAGCGCTCCTGAACTTCTTGTATTTGTCCACCTTCACTCTTTCTGCCTCGCGGAGGGTGCCTTCTGAGACCTCAAAGGGCAAGGCAACGTCTACTATCATCGCCTCCTCCCCCTTGACCATTACCAGGTCGGGGACCCCCACCTCGCCGTCCTCCGCGGTCAGGTGCCTCTCCACCCAGACCGCCCATTTGTGTCTGGCTGCCTGCTCAGCCAGTAGTCCGCATATGTTATTGTGTCTCCTCATCCTGTTAGCCTTAAAGCTCGAGCATTTGCCTAGGATGTGCCTCAGGGTCTCACACCCGTTCCTGCAGAGGCGGCATGCCCTGCTCCCCGATGCCTCGCCTCGCTTTGTCTGACGGCGGGACGGTAGAGTGTTAGTTCTCATTTGAAGGGCCAATATCGTGGCCGACTGGGACATCTGCCTATCCACTGGGTGAATGAGCCAGTTATTACTTATTTTATCATCCCTGAAGACCACTGTCCCGCATCCCTGCTCCCTTAGTGCGCACCAGCGCTCGAACTCTGCGGCCCTCCAGTTGAGGGCGGAAACAGACTCCTCCGAGATTTCATCCACG
The DNA here is from genome assembly GCA_026122265.1 of Ammodytes dubius. NCBI lineage: Eukaryota > Metazoa > Chordata > Actinopteri > Uranoscopiformes > Ammodytidae > Ammodytes > Ammodytes dubius. The sequence goes on along the minus strand of CM047509.1, from coordinate 1,511,534 downwards.
GTTTTGTACACCGGCAAGGGGTTGGGGCCCCTGTGATCTTTCCGGACCGTTTCCCACCTGTCCACCAAAGTTTTGCCTGGGACGGTGGCCCTGAACGTCGCCCTGGTCAACTCGTCCCGAGAGTGCCACAGCCTAGTCCATCTCCTAAGCTGCAAAATGGGAATTGCAGAGCTCAACTTGGTTATGCCCAATCCCCCATCCCTGGCCCTGGAATAGAGCAAACCATCCGTTGTAGACGGAGAGATGTGTAGCCATCTCTTAACTGCCTCCCGTATTTGTCGGTCAGCTGAGGCCAGAGCGGTACTCCCGAGGGCGGTTACGTTCGCCACATAGACGGTTCTGGGCAGGGCATACACTTTTAGTAGGTTGATCTTTTGGGTCGGTCTCAGGCGGGACTCTGAGATCTTCCGGAGCATCGTCTGCACAATCTGTTCCAGTGGGGCCTTATGCACCCCACGCCTCGGGTCTACCTCTACCCCCAGGTATCTCACCGTGTCTCCTGGGCCCACCATTCGTATGGACGCTCCACCGATAGAACAGGGCTGACAATCGTTGATTTTGCATGTCCGGCCGCGGTGAGACAGCAAAAACCCATGACATTTGTTGGGGTTAACTTGGAGGCTCGTAAGCCCAGCGAACTTCTCCAAAATGGCCAGGTTCCTCTGCATACCCAGCGAGGAATCGCTCAATAGAACCAAGTCATCGGCGAATGCCAGCGCCGATATCAAACCGCAGGAGAACGCGGTACCCCTGGCCTCCAGAACTCGAAGGAGAGGGTCAATTGCCAGGTTGAATAGTAGTGGAGAGAGGGGGTCTCCCTGCTTGACCCCTTTGCCCATGGTGATTCTCCCTGTCCGGCCTTGTCCCGTGGCCACTTTGGTAAAGCAGCCTTGATAACAGCTGGATATCAAGCGGATAACAGAAATATCCACTCCCCTGTGTTCCAGCACCTGCAGGAGGTGTTTGTGCGACACCGAGTCGAACGCCTTGGCAAAGTCTATGAATACAACGGCCAACGATCGTCCATCTCTCCTGCTCTGTTTCATGAGACTCTCTAGGACGGCCAGGTTCTCCTCGCAGCCCGGAGCCTCGATGAATCCCCTCTGTCTCACGTGGACCTCGCAGGCGTCCTTCAGGCGACGGTGTAGTACGCTGGACAGGGCCCTCACGACTACTGAACTGATAGTGATGGGCCTCCACTGATGAATGTCTCCTCTTAGGGCCTCATCACTTGTCTTGGGTAATAAGGTTGTCCTGCTGCCCTTCAGACTTCTGGGCCATTTCCCTGTCAAGAGTATTGCGTTAAACAGGCTCGCCAGTTTGACCCCTCCCGAGTCCCATCTGAGCAGATCCCTTTTCCGAATGCCATCCGGGCCTGGTGCTGAGCCAGCCCTCATCCGCTTGATTACGTCCAGGACTTCCTTAGGGCTAACCGGGCAGTAGAATGGGCTATTGTCAGCGCGCGGTAATACCGCAAATTGGCCCAGGTCAACGAAGCCATCCACGCCCCCCCCAGATCCTGGCGTAGACAGCCTCAACCTCCTTGGGGTCGATGTTGCACGTGGCCTTCCCCATTCCGTCGAGGATCATCTTGGCTGCCATGTTCTTGTTCTTTCTATACAAGGTCCTCATGGAGGGTCGGTAGGGTCGACCTTTAGCCTTTGTGGTTCTTACTGTGCGGATAAGTCTCCTTTTCCTCCGCTTGCCTCCAATGGTCTTTTGCAACTGCCTGACGTATGCGCTGATAGTTTGAGCGCAAACCGCCAGGGGGTCAAGCGCCCCCTCCACCTCTTTTCCGGTCAATGATCGGGTAATCAAGTCCTTCACCATATCCACCGCAGGGGCGGGCTGCAGCGGCATTCCGAGGTCCTGGAGCCCGCCGAGATACGGGTCCAGGGCAGCTGGCCGGTCTCCTACCACCACTGCCCTCTTGTGTATTGCGTTGCCTCTGACGGTCACTTGCCGAAGGGTAAACCGTTGCAGGTGCCGCTGTGCGATCATATATTTCTTTGGACTCGGCTTCACTCCACGCAACAGGCCTTCCAGATAGCCAACCTCGCTGTCGGTCCAAGCCTCCTTGGGATCTTTTCCTGCCTTGATCTCACACTCTTTCGTGTAGGCCCCGAGTGTTTGACCCGCATGTGTTGACTCAAGCCCCTTTGGGATCCAAAGGTCATTACACACAGACCGCACGGCTGATCACCTTTATGTTTATCTTTCCTAGCCGCGGATCCGCATTGGGCGGCGTGTCGAATGGCCGAAGCCGCCACTCGACACGAGGTCGCACATCTCCTACATATAAACAATGTCTTCCTTGGGCAGTGCACCTTCTTGAGATGGTCGACAGCCTCCTTCAGGGTAGTGAGAGTTACCTCACACAGGGTACAGTTTTGTCTCAGCCACGGTACCCTTAAGCCCAGAATGACAGTGTTGGGCAGGGCCGATTTGTTTGTCCAGGAGTCCCTCCACTCCTTGTCCCAGCTCATCAGGAGCATGCTCTTCCTAGCCATGGTCGTGGGAAACAGGACACGCTTGGCCGTGCCACTGTTTATCAGTTTCGTAGGGCTTGTCCTACTCAATGTTCCTGGTGCCAAGCCCAGGGCCCTCACTGCCAACAGGGAATGATCGCGGACCTTGGTCCTGCCTAGGCGGCCCGGACTGAGGGACAGAGGGCCTTCCCCCAGCTCTGATCGGGTGAAACCCGGAGGTCTTCTCCGGGGCGGGGTAGACATATTGGGCAGTCAGCCCAAAATGCCCAGTGCTAGCGCTAGCGCTGTTGAGGGAGTTTCTGAAATTTTCTTCGTTCTGGATCAACTGGAAGTGCGCTAATATACTCTCCACTACAACATTTCCCGCCACCTAATGTAGAATTTCGAATTTAATCAGCCTTGGCCAGTCTATCTGGATGTTGGTACACCCACGCTGTCAATGTAGGCGACCAGCGTCGCACTTGAGTCCATAGCTGGTGGAGCATCAAGTGGTAACATCCTTTCCCGATACTGACCGACTTGCCTGTCTGTAGTCCCAAGTCAATCTTGGCATTCATCCATCTGTCTGCTCAGATGTTCCTCCATGGGGCGCCCGTTCACTTGCTGCTGTACCAGAGTAATCCCTTGCATGTGTGTCTTGGTCCGCTTGCCGACCTGAACCATCAGGCCCCAGGATGAGTCAGTCCCAGGGCGGAACGCCCCCCAACGTCCGCGTGTAGAATCCGGGCAATCCCCAAGAGCGCGCGTCCTAGGCACTCATATCTTAATTGCTCAAAAACGGGCGCGGTAACGGAGCCGCCCACAAGGTGCACACGCCCAGGCTCCATTACTCGTCCCCCATCCACAAGGTTTTAGATAGTGGCGCCTTCAGGGGGGGGGTGAACGTCCCCTCATGGCTTGATATGGTCTGCGAGGGTCGTCCGAAGGCAAATGGCCGCACCCAAACGATTCCAACATACTCTGGAATAGCCCAAAAACGGGCGCAGTACCGGAGCCGTCCACAGGGCGTACACGCCCCTAGCACCAATCCTCATCCCCCATCCACAAGGTATTAGATAGTGGCGTTCCCAGGGGGGGAGGGGAAGTCCCCTCATCGCTACACGTGTTCTGTGTGTGGCGTCCGATGGCGAACGCACACACCTCACCGATGCCAACATATATCATGTCTTGATCTCGCTACCGAGGGGTCGACCATGAGGACGCGGGGAGATCAACTCTCCGGCCTCACGGATTGTACTCTTTTGTTTGCTACTGGGTGTTCCTAAATGTCTGTGAAGCTTAAACAGAAAATCTATTACAGCTGTTATTTATCTAAATAATGCAGAATTCTAAATTCTTGCTATATCAATCTGACCTCTACAAGTGGCTGACTTTTTAGGGGGCCAAGCCCGAGAAGGGCCTGGGACCGCGTTTTGCAGAGCAACGCGGTTCCATAGCCCTGCTGGGCAGGGAACCCTATTGTTTTTGCTGGGATTATTATTTTTCTCCGCGTAAAAGTGGTGCTGCAGCCCAAACCGTAAAGGGTTGGGACATGCCACTTGCATGACTAGATCCAGGTCCGTGCCTGGTACGCAGACAAAAAAATTCAGACATGCCGGCCACTAGGTGGCGCTACAAAAAAAAAAAAACGTGTGTAACTTCCACACCGAAAGTCCGACAGTCAAAAACTTTATATCCACAGATGCCCACAAGTTAGCTGCATCTTTTGAGATAGGTCACGCCCATTTCCGTATATATACATTTTTCGCTACATCGCAAAAACTGTGTCGGTCACGAAAACATACTCCTCCTACAGTTTTTGCCCGATTTGGACGAAACCAAAAGCATTATGCTCTACCGACTCCCACGAGCAAAAGTTGTATAAAGAATTTTTCTACGACCATCGGAAGACCAAACGGTAGCGAGTTAAAGATTACATTTTTCAATTTGGAACATTTCTTCTTCTTTTTTTTAAAAATGGTACTGCAGCCCAAACCGTAAAGGGTTGGGACATGCCACTTGCATCACTAGATCCAGGTCCGTGCCTGGTACACAGTCAAATAAATTCAGACATGCCAACCACTAGGTGGCGCTACAACAAAGGAAAACGCGTTTGGAGCTATAACTCCCACACCAAACATCCGACAGTCAAAAACGTTAAACCCACAGATGCCCACAAGTCAGTTGCATCTTTTGAGATAGGCCACGCCCATTTGCGCCAATATAGATTTTTCGCTACATCGCAAAAACTGTGTCAGTCACCAAAACACACACCTCCTACAGTTTTTGCCCGATTTGGATGAAACCAAAAGCATTATGCTCTACCGACTCCCACGAGCAAAAGTTGTATAACGAATTTTTCTACGACCATCGGAAGACCAAACGGTAGCGCTTTAAAGATTCGCCGATTAGCTTCCTTGTAATACCTTCTACATAAGTGATCATAAATCCAAAACTATATATCGTGTCATGACACAATTTTTGAAGTATGGTTGTACTGTCTGAACGAGCTTCCTCAAAAAAAATTGGAACATTTCGCTAAAAGGGGGCGCCAAAAACACAAAAAGTATAGATCTCCTTATCCACTTGAGCATCTTTCTCTGCAATTTGTTTGCCTTTTGGTCTATAACTCCCAAACCGAACATCCCACATTCAAAAACTTTACATCCCCGGATTCCGTGAAGCGAGGGGCCAGCGCCGCGGACGACGACGACTGATCCCGAGTCGCGTGGAAGGCTTGGCCCCCGTTCACAACTGCTTGCAGTTCTAGTTTTAAATTAAAGTCTTAGGTCCTGCTTATCAATTGCTCATAATAACCAGTAGGCCTACTTCTGTGTTGGACATTACTGAACCTCTTCCCATTTATAGCACCCAATGTGCTATATTGGGTGCTATATCTATCTGAATAGTAATTAGTGCATATTCTCCTCTCAAAGTGCACTAGATCAATGCATTCAAATGTAAAGGGACCCCCCTAGGACGTTCAGGGACCACGCCACCGCTGCTGAAAGAAATCCTGCGGGAAACACTGTGATTGCATATCATATATACTGATTGTTTGTTTTTTTACATTGTTTTTTTTTTCTTGTTATTTTACTACTTTTGTCCGGAAAATTCCTTAATATCAGTGTTTCTGTGGATTTTCAATTCATAGATATGGTGATATTTCATCAAGTTCTGAGGTGTCTTTGTGAAGGGATTCAACAGGTGTTATGCAAATTATTCTGTATATTTGATTTATTATTTTCAAAGCAAATTTGAAAATGTCATATTTTTGCTTTCCATGGAAGGTGGCAGATGGTTGTTATACTGATGTGGAAAGCTTCTGGTAGTAGTGCTATCATGGTAACCCCCCCCCCCCCCCCGCCCCCCCTAGCTGTGCCAAAAAGCAGGCACAGAGATCTTGCAAGGGCAAAAAAATTCCGCTCGCGCGCTCAGCGCGCGCTCGCTTCTGTCCCCCCAATTTTAAACTCGTTCCTACGCCCCTGGTCTACTGTATCGAACACTTTCGAAAGATCAAGAAAGATTCCTACAGCAAAGTCGTTATTGTCTAATGCAGTTACGATTTTGTCAAAAAGTTCAGTCAAAGCCATGAATGCAGAGTGATTTTTTCTGAATCCATATTGATGTTTGTATAATATTTTATTGGAATTGACATGTTTCAAAATTCTTGTATAGACCAGTTTCTCAAGAATCTTTGAGAAACATGGTAAAATTGAGATAGGGCGGTAGTTAGTAAAAGCACTTGGATCATCTGATTTGTAGATTGGAATGACTTTAGCAACCTTTAGGTCACTGGGAACAATACCGGATTCTAGAGAGATTGAAAATATATAAATTAATGGGTCAATGACAGAGGATTTTGCTTCTTTTACAAGAGTAGCTCTTATCTCATCATGACCTGCCGCTGTTGGCCTGAGCTGGTCTATGATTTTCAGTATCTCATTGGAATCTGGAAGATCAAAGGTGTTAAAAGAGGGAAAACAACCATCAATATAATCCAGGGGACTTCCACTTGTGCTAACAATTTTACCCCCAATGGAGGGACCCACATTGACAAAGAAATTGTTGAACTCACATGCAATCTCATGCGGATTAGTGATGGATCTCCCTGCTTCAGAGAAGTGACATGGAATTTTCACAGATTTCCCTCCTCTATTTAATAAGTGATTTATAGTTGACCAAGTTTCTTTAATATTAGTAGAGGATTCTTTGAACTTTTCACTGAAATATTTTTTCTTTGCTATTCTAAGGAGGTGGTTAAATTTGTTTCTACATATTTTATAATTCAAATGGTTCACAGGTGTAGGATTGGTTAGATATTTTTATAGAGTCTATTTTTTTTCTTTGAGGACTTTTGGATCTCTTTGGTGAACCAGGGGTTAGAATATACCTGTTTTTTGAATGTATTTGCTGTAACTAAAGGAAAGCATTGATTAAATACAGAGTTAAAGGATTCAATAAAGACTTGATAAGCCAAGTTTGCATTAGTCTGTGAATACACTTTCTCCCATGATAGACCATCCAGTAGATTCTTAAATTTATCCATGTTTTTTACATTAAATTTCCGATGTCTTGCTTTACCATCATTTTGAATTTTCTTTTTTTTGCCAAGCAAGGTGAATTGGAAGATTGGGAAATGGTCTGAGATATCAGCATAAAGTGTACCCGAACTAATCACTTTATTTAATGAATTAGTCAGAATATTATCTATCAATGTAGCAGATTTTTCAGTAACTCTAGTCGGTTTATGAATAATAGGATAGAAATAGCTTGAGTATAAATTGTTTAGAAAGTCCAGGGTTGACGAGTGCATTTCACTTTTAAAGAGATCTATATTATAGTCTCCGAGAATATATGCCATTTTACCTTCATTGTTTATTAGGTCCAATGTGTTAGTGATACTTTCATTGAAATGATCAATGTCAGTATCTGGGGGTCGATAGACACAGCCAATGATGATTTTTCTACCAGTTCTAGACAGTGTTATTTCAGTGAATATGGACTCTATATTGTCACCATCAGATTTAAGCTTAAGGTCCTCTCTGATGATGAACTGGATATCTTTGTAGAGGAACAGGGATGCACCACCTCCCTTCCGGTCCTTTCTAATACAATGAATAGCTGTGTAATTTGGAAGATCATATAGAGATTCTACATCATGTGTGAGCCAAGTCTCAGTTAGGGCAATCACCGAAAACTCATATTTCAAGCAAGATAAGTAATGAGTGAAAATATCATAGTTTTTGGGGATGCTACGTATATTCATATGAAAAGTGGAAAATATAGTAGAATCATCAGGAAGACTATTGCACAAAGAGTTAAACTGATTTTCGTTGTAAGAATCACATTTAGTAGATTCCTTCATTAACGAGATTACAAGATTTAGGTCAGGATCAAAACAGCCATTATACAAAAAGTCAGTTCCATCCTCATACCCTTCAACAGGATTGAAGACTAAGTGTTCAGGGAATTCCTGGGTTGATCCAAATATGTTATCAGACATGATTCCATAAAGAAATACAAACAAATAATTAAATAATTAAAAAAAAATTAAAATAAATAAACTAATTAAATAACCAAATCTGAAGACAGCAGTAAGCGTCAAATGGACCTATCCAGATTAAGGAGAGTCAAACTTGTTGAGCTGTGCGATGTCTCTAATGCACAGAACTTTGGCTCGGTCTGATGGGCCATTTGTTTTAATGTACACTTTACAGTTGGCGGTCCATGTAGATTGGACTTTCTCCTGTTTCTTAAGGAACCTTGCTTTCCTTGCAATCTCTGCATTTTTTTGGGTCAGGTGCTCATTAATGTAAACGTTGGAGCCTCTCAGATTATGAGATGATGGTAGGAACGAAGATCGACCGGTAGATCGAAAGCTTTGCCTTACAACTCAGCTCTCTTTTCGTCACAGTGCGATATAGCGAGTGCAAAGCCGCCCCTGCTGCTCCTATCTCCCGGCCAATCTCAAGTTCCATTGTTCCCTCACTCGCAAACAAGACCCCGAGGTTCTTGAACTCCTTCACTTGGGGTAAGGACTCATTCCCTACCTGTAGTAGACAATTTCCTGCTGAGCACCATGGCCTCAGATTTAGAGGTGCTGATCCTCATCCCAACCGCTTCGCACTCGGCTGCGAACCGATCCAATGAGAGCTGAAGGTCACAGGCCGATGATGCCATCAGAACCACATCAACCCGGTCATAAGCTTTCTCCAGATCCACAAAACACATGTAGACTGTATGAGCATACTCCCAAGCTCCCTCTAGGATCCTTGCGAGAGTGAAAAGCTGGTCCGTTGTTCCACGGCCAGGACGGAATCCGCATCGTTCCTCTTCAATCTGAGGTTCGACTATCGGCCGAACCCTCCTTTCCAGCACCTCGGTCTGCCACTCCTGTGGCACTATACCGACTTCCACACAATGTTGAAGGGGCGTGTCATCCAAGACACCCCCTCCACACCCATTGCTTTCAGCATTTCTGGACGGATCCCATCAACCTCCGGGGCTTTGCCACTGTGGAGTTGTTTGACTACCTCAGTGACTTCCACCAGGGAAATTGATGATGATACCCCATCAGCCTCCACCTCTGCCTCCAACATTGAGTGTGTTAGTCGGATTCAGGAGTTCCTCAAAGTGCTCCTTCCACCGACCGACTACCTCCTCAGTTGAGGTCAACAGCATCCCATCCTTACTGTACACAGCTTGGATGGTTCCCCGCTTCCCCCTCTCGGAGGTGCCAGACGGTCTTCCAGAAACACTTCGGTGCCGACCGAAAGTCCTTCTCCGTGGTTTCTCCGAACTTCTTCCACACCCGCTGCTTTGCCTCGGTCACGGCAGAAGCTGCAGCCCTTCGGGCCTGTCGGTACCTTGCAACTGCCTCAGGAGTCCCCCGAGATAACATATCCGGAAGCACTCCTTCTTCAGTCGGACGGCTCACCTGATCACCGAGGTCCACCACGGCGTTCAAGGGTTACCGCCCCTTGAGGCACCTAAGACCTTGAGACCACAGCTGCCTGCCGCGGCTTCAGCAATGGAAGTTTTGAACATCGACCACTCGGGTTCAATGCCCCCAACCTCCACAGGGATGCTAGAAAAGCTCTGCCGGAGGTGCAAATTAAAGATCTCTTGAACAGGGGCCTCCGCCAGAAGTTCCCAGTTCACCCGCACTACCCGTTTGGGCTTACCAGGTCTGTCCAGAGTCTTCCCCCATCCTTTGACCCAATTCACAACCAGATGGTGATCAGTTGACAGCTCCGCCCCTCTCTTCACCCGAGTGTCCAAAACATGCAACCTCAGATCAGATGATACAATCACGAAATAGATCATCGACCTTTGGCCTAGTACCATGTACACTTATGAGCATCCTTATGTTCGAAAATGGTGTTCGTTATAGACAAACCATGACCAGCACAGAAGTCTAACAAGAAACGACCACTCGGGTTCAGATCGGGCAGGCCGTTCCTCCCAATCACGCCTCTCCAGGTGTCTCCATCATTGCCCACGTGCGTGGTAAAGTCTCCCAGCAGAACTATGGAGTGCCCTACCGGAGCCCCTCCGTTCAGGATCTCCAAGAAGGCCAAATACTCTGAACGCTGTTCGTGCTACGCACAGACAACAGAGTCTTCCCCCCACAACCCGTAGGCGTAGGGAGGCGACCCTCTCGTCCACCGAGGTAAACTCCAACGTAGTAGCTGGGGGCTCGTGAGCCTCACACCTTGGGCAACTCCAGAGAAGAATAGAGTCCAACCCCTATCCAGAAGTACGGTTCCAGAGCCAAGACTGTGCATGGAGGTCAGCCCTACCAGATCTAATTCGTAGCACTCCACCTCCCGCACCAGTTCCGGCTCCTTCCCCCACAGCGAGGTAACGTTCCACATCCCCAAAGCTAACCTCTGCCGCCCGGGTCTGGTCCATCGTGGTCCCTGCCCTTCACTGCCACCCATAAGGCAGTGCACCCAACCCCAACGGTTCCTCTGATGAGTGGTGGGCCCATCAGTTGAAGAGGGGGTTGCCACGTAGCTTCTTCGGGCTGTGCCCGGCCGGGCCCCATGGCAGACCCGGCCACCAGACGCTCGCAGGCGGGCCCCCTTTCTGGGCCTGACTCCAGACGGGGGCTCCGGGCTTCCTCCGGGCAGGGTCACTCTTCCTCTAGCTTGTTCTTCCATGAGGTCTTTGTGAACCATTCTTAGTCAGGCCCCTCACCTGAGACCACTTTGCCTTGGGAGACCCCAGAGCACTCGGTGGACTCCGGAACACACAACGCTCCACCACGATAAGGTGATGGTTCCCGGAGAGGAAAATGTATGCATATGAATGGAAAATGTATTAGAAGGCTCGTCATATGTACGCCATTTCTATGTTAAAATAGAATTGACAAGCAGGGGGTTGACTCACATGGAGATTGTAGAGTAAAACTATCAAATCAAAATAAATAAATAATATGATAGCATTTTTTTTTGTATATTGCATCTGGGGAGGTCGAGATGGATTTGTGCTTGTTGTTATTTTAAAACATTTATAGTCATTTTTAGTTCACTGTGGTATTATGGATGGAAGTTTCAGTCAGTCTGTCCATCACTGATAAATGTTTTTGTCTATTGATGTATTGAAACATAATAAATTCCCAAATAATACTTTTTACAAGTTATGACAAATAAACATAATGTTTCTTTGGTACAAAATCTATATTATACGTATGTGTCAGTCCTCTTATACAGAAACTGAAGTGAAGGTTGGTAACATGAGGTTCCGGCAAACAGAGCTGTGTATAATGATATTCAGCTGTTTCTCTGGAATGGGTAAGACTATGACTCATTTCATGGGATTTCTGTAATTATGTGCTAAGGATTTTACTAATTTCCTTTGTGAGAAAACAGCCCGTTGCTCCTTCAGCAAACTAATGGCATGGGTACGCAGCCATACACAGGCATTAGAGGGCTTTTAACAATGAAATTAGTATACGCTCAAATGTAATCCTCAAGTTCTTTTCTTTTCCCACCCACAGTTATTTCCTATGTTTTTTGTTAAGTAAATATATTCTACCAATGACTGCACTTAGTTTTAGAAACAGTAAAGGTAACAACTTTAATACCTCATTAGGCCATTTTCAAGTATACTCTAAATGATGACACAGTTTCTTCTTCACATTGGCAGTTCCACCTTACTCATATACACGCCTATATTTGCCGCTCGCCTCTGACAGAGGAAATTATACGTTTGACATCATACAAGCCACAACACTTGGCAGAGACATACATAAGTTTAACCATATGAAACCCCAATAATCGGATGCAATTTTCTTTCTTTGTAGGCCGTATTTATTTTATTTTTTTGCTCTTGTTAAATCAGGGCTGTAGTTTTCCTCCTCTCTCTCTCTCTCTCTCTCTCTCTCTCTCCTCTCTCTCTCTCTCTCTCTCCTCTCTCTCTCTCTCTCATCATCAGTGCGTTACATGCAGACTCATAATCGGTACTAACGATAGACTTCAACAGGACTTTTAAACTGCATGTAAACACCTTATCGATCTACTTCGGACAAGAGAATGCAGCTACATGGCACAACTAGATTGGATTAAGACTAGACACTCGAACGGACCATGTCACTTGTCTGAGTATACATGGCCTTTCGGAAATCGGATAAATGGCTGTCTCCACTATGTTAGGTGTTCTTATCCGACTTCTCTTGTCCGAAGTAGATCGGATAAAGGTGTTTACATGCAGTTTAAAAGTCCTGTTGAAGTCTTATTCGTTTAGTTACCCGATTATGAGTCTGCATGTAACCGCACTGACTGACACACACACACACTCAGTGCGGTTACATGGCACAACTAGATTAGATTATCACATATATCGAACTAGACACTTAACGGACCGTGTCACTTGTCTGAGTTTACATGGCCTTTCAGGAATCGGATAAATGTCCAATGCATGGCTGTCTCCATTACGCTAGATGGCGCTGTAGCCCTTTCAACCATGCTTTCAACAAGTGTTAAAAAGAGCCACGTCCGGTTCTCTTCCGGCAACAACCCATGGTGTAGCCTATTACGCGCAGGCACACAAGCACAGAACGAGAAGTCCGGTATGCGATGTCCGATCCCTGTTTACATGCAGAGAGAATGCCGACAACGAACGACTTATCTAGGTGTTCTTATCCGACATCTCTTGTCCGTTATCGTGCCGATTTGTGTGCGAAGTAGATCGGATAAAGGTGTTTACATGCAGTTTAAAAGTCCTGTTGAAGTCTTATTCGTTTAGTTACCAGATTATGAGTCTGCATGTAAACGCACTGACTGTCTTGCTCCAAAAAAGAGAAACTGACAGCTTTGCCATCAACAGTTCCTCTCTCGTTTTCATGTTGTTTTAAATATCCATGCTCAATGTCATATCAATGGAGATATGACTGGCAGGACCAGTGACGCGGCACAGATGAGGCGTGCAATGTAAACACACGCCGTGCGAGAGGCAGCATTACCGCGAGGCGGTCGCCAAGCGCAGGGCTGGACTGGGACCAAAAATTGGCCCTGGACCGGCCCACCACAATTGATCGACCACCCACCAGAACACATATATCACAGTCCCATAACCCTTATGCCCCGTTAAAAAAAAGTTACACTGGGACCGCTTCGTACATTTTGTGTATTTTGACCTTTAAACTGCATTAAAATGATGAAAGATCAATATTTTTTCACAATTTTTTTTTCCATTTTTTTCATGAAGGGGTTGTTATTCAATTCATGTTGTGATTTAATAAATCACAAATAAAAATTAACCCTTTAGATGCCATGTTTGATCATATACCACTAACCGCTTTTTTGAAAAATACACATAAATTCAATATTCAAATCTTTTTTTTAACTTTGATTATTATTAGTATCACCGGCTCACCCATCTGAATGATAGGTGAGAAAATTATATTTGGTGCATTATTACTTTTTGTTTAATGTCAGATTGAATAAAAAAGTTACACTGGGACCGCTTCGTACATTTTGTGTATTTTGACCTTTAAACTGCATTAAAATGATGAAAGATCAATATTTTTTCACAATTTTTTTTTCCATTTTTTTCATGAAGGGGTTGTTATTCAATTCATGTTGTGATTTAATTAATCACAATTAAAAATTAACCCTTTAGATTAGGGATGGGGCCGATCCGATCCAGTATCGGTATCGGGTCCGATATGGCCGCAATCTGCGTATCGGATATCGGACTGACAGCTCCGATATTAAAATCCGATTTTTTTTTTTTTTTTATATATTTTTTTTTTATATTATTTTTTTTTTTTTTTTTTTACTATGTAAGAGCGAACATGCGCCGACGTTCGGTGGAGGGAGAGAGGACATCACTTTATAATTTGACATACAGTACATATCAGTTTGTTAGCCAGTGAGCTAACCAAAGCTAATCAAAGTCAAGGAAGTGGAGAGGCTTGAGACAAATTCTACTATGTAAAATACAGCCAGAGAGAGGAAGACTGTTTAGACAAACAGACCACCACATATTCTAGTGGGGCAGAAGTGATCATTGAGAAGGATTTTTTTTGTGTGACTCTATAATTCTGCCTTTAAGATAAACCTATGTAGGGGGTCAAACCTATGGACAGCTCGGTGCCGCCACCGTGCGGCCAAAACACTGCAGTACACCCTTACCTCGTCAGGTGGGCGTACACAAACGCGAGCCTGAAGCTCCACCCCGGGTGACCCGGGGACTTCAAAAGCGACCCCGCGGCCTTTTTTCTTTCTTTCTGGTGGTCGGCTTTATAGCTGACCCATATAGAAACAACAAGTCTGTACAGACCTACTACAAGGGCCTTCTTCAGCCCACAACTAACCACCACGTGTTTTGCGAAGACTATCTCCTGCGGCCGCGGCGTGATACCTAAAACAACAGTGTGAGTTAAAACTGTTCCTTTGGAACGACCAGAAGAACTAGGAAACAGGCGGGTTTACCGAGAAACCTGCCTTTGGACCAAGGACGTAAGCCGGTCGAGTTGTCCCCGACCGCAACCACTACACCCGGGAAGCAGGCGAGTTTACCTAGAAACTCAGCCTCTCGGACCGCGGACTGGACCCGACCGAGTTGTCTACGATCGGAAACCCCCCCCGCACAAAATCAGCGAGCCCTTTGCCTTTTTCCTGCGATCTGAAGACCGCAGAGATCACCTCACCCGCTCCCCGAACGCCACAGGCGCGGAGCCTCCGTCTCGTGAGCCCCAGTCCGGAAAGGATTGGCTGCCCGCCATAACGACGACGAGCTACTGGAAACTAGCTTTCCCACAAGTGAGATTTTGGCATAATAATTACCTGGGCAGATGTTTAGTTTATTATTACTTTTTAAAGTGTGAACAATACTGTTTATTTTCGATTCTGTGTTTGCTATTTTTGAACAAGTTGTGATCTATCTCTGTCCTCTCCCCAACGGAGAGTCAGGACGTTCAGCTGGTCACTTCATTCAACGCTGCAGTGTGGTTTTTAAGTCTGCTGTATCTTTCTTTCTCCCCTCTTCGCGCTCAAGCGTGTTTCTTTCCTCCTCTTCCTCTCCTGCACGCACGTACACACACGTTAGATAACCCTCATGATAGTCTTTATTTGATCATTGGTGTTAAGATCTTTTTTAGAATCCCTGTTTAAAGGAGCGAGTGATTTCGAAATCCCCCGCCCCAGTCTTCTTCTGGGCCCCTTCGTTCTGAAATAGACGCCATTTTGAGTAACCGTGGTAGCTACTTCCCCCTACCGGGTGGAATTAGAATAGCCTAGCCGGCAGCCATTTTGTGGCATTAATAACCTGCTTTCGATCGCCATCTGGTGCCTGTCGCCCCAAGTCACGTGGGAGCTTCCCCCCCCCGTCCCTTTTCTTGCTTCGCAACACACACTCACTCACTCACTCACACACACACACACACACACACACACACCACTCACCACCACACACACACACCACACACACACACACACACACCACCACCCACTCACTCACTCACACTCACTCACACACATTGGTTCATGGCTGTGTAAATAACAATGTTCTAGACGTTTTCTTTGATTAAGTGTATTTGCTTTATGCGTATAAAACGGATGTTACCTTAAGTTTCATTGTGTTTAAAATAAATGTTCTTATATTGTAACTAGAAGTGTTTGTGATTTATTTGTGTGGATATTATTGGAGTGTCAACAATCAACAAGTAGAAGGATTCTGTAGCCTTCAGAGTTTAAGATCATATTACCAAATTTATAATAGTAATTATTTGATTACATTATTATATGGAAATGATCATTGAGACTAGGATTTATTAATGTTGATTCCTTTAACTGAACATTAAAGTAATCAATATTTAAGAATAAACCATTGATTAAACGAGACAATTTGCTATTATTTTTCCATTCTTAAAATGAATGGTGGTGCCCCTTTTCAACTTTAATAAACTATTAAAGTATTACTAATCATCAGATTAATTTCTAATAGCAGAATTAATCGAACCACCTGTACCCGCTACATAAATGGAGCCCGCGCGTGAGGCTTGTTGAATTGTTGATTCTCCTACTAGTATTCCTACAAATGATTGTGAAACTTGTGGTTACAATTTTTGAAAAAATAGAATAGAGCTTAACTCTGTTTTTGTCGGAAATTGGAACTGCCAAGGCTGAAGTCTAGTTGTGTTGTTTTGTTACACTGTGTGCTAAGTTGTGTGTCTAAGATAGTGTTAGTTTGGAGTTATATGGTTTGATAAATCTGCCTCAGATTGATTGAGATTTTTCATAATGGCTTTGTTTAACCCCTATAACGCTTAAATAACAGTAGTTTTAAAACACAGTTGTCCAGTAAGCTGAATTAGCATATCGAATCAAAATAAATAAAAAGTATAATACTAAAAGCTGATTGTTAGTCACAGACTGGTTTGATTCCTCTGTGCATTCGATATATATACAATTTTTTCCGTTGAGAAAATTGGTTGTAAGTCACAAATGGTTGATTCCTCTGTGCGTTTTGATATATATTTTACAGTTTGTCTTTGGAAAGCTGTTGGTTAGTCACAGGCGGTTAAATTCCTTTGTGCGTTTGATATATACAATTTTCCGTTGAGAAAATTGGTTGTAAGTCACAAATGGTTGATTCCTCTGTGCGTCTTAATATATGTTTACAGTGTTTCTTTGAAAAGCTGTTGGTTAGTCACAGGCGGTTAAATTCCTCTGTGCGTTTGATATATATACAATTTTTCCGTTGAGAAAATTGGTTGTAAGTCACAAATGGTTGATTCCTCTGTGCGTTTTGATATATATTTTACAGTTTGTCTTTGGAAAGCTGTTGGTTAGTCACAGGCGGTTAAATTCCTCTGTGCGTTTGATATATACAATTTTCCGTTGAGAAAATTGGTTGTAAGTCACAAATGGTTGATTCCTCTGTGCGTCTTAATATATGTTTACAGTGTTTCTTTGAAAAGCTGTTGGTTAGTCACAGGCGGTTAAATTCCTCTGTGCGTTTGATATATATACAATTTTTCCGTTGAGAAATTGGTTGTAAGTCACAAATGGTTGATTCCTCTGTGCGTTTTGATATATATTTTACAGTTTGTCTTTGAAAAGCTGTTGGTTAGTCACAGGCGGTTAAATTCCTCTGTGCGTTTGATATATACAATTTTCCGTTGAGAAAATTGGTTGTAAGTCACAAATGGTTGATTCCTCTGTGCGTCTTAATATATGTTTACAGTGTTTCTTTGAAAAGCTGTTGGTGAGTCACAGACTGGTTTGATTCCTCTGTGCGTTGGATATATACAATTTTCTTTGGGAAATTGGTAGTAAGTCACAGACGTGTGCGTTTTGATATATATTTACAGTTTGTCTTTGGAAAGCTGTTGGTGAGTCACAGGCGGTGGTAATTCCTCTGTGCGTGTTGGTATATACAGTTTTCCGTTGAGAAAATTGGTTGTAAGTCACAAATGGTATAATTCCTCTGTGCGTCTTGATATACTTCACAGTTTTTCTTTGAAAAGCTGTTGGTGAGTCACAGAGTGGGGTGTCCCTCTGTGCGTGTTGGTATATACATTTTTCCGTTGAGAAAATTGGTTGTAAGTCACAAATGGTATAATTCCTCTGTGCGTCTTGATATACTTCACAGTTTTTCTTTGAAAAGCTGTTGGTGAGTCACAGGCGGTTAAATTCCTCTGTGCGTCTGATATATACAATTTTTCCGTTGAGAAAATTGGTTGTAAGTCACAAATGGTTGATTCCTCTGTGCGTCTTGATATATGTTACAGTGTTTCTTTGAAAAGCTGTTGGTGAGTCACAGAGTGGGGTGTCCCTCTGTGCGTGTTGGTATATACATTTTTCCGTTGAGGAAAATTGGTTGTAAGTCACAAGACGGTTTAATTCCTCTGTGCGTCTTGATATACGGATATTTTCTTTGGAAAATAACTGGAGTCTTGGAACTCCAAAAAGGGTGTTAAAACTGACACTTTGTGAAGTGACTTCAGTCCCTAACCGGGGACGTTGTTGTTGTCTTTTCTGCAAACTCATATGTCCTAACAGGGAGATATGGGTGAGCCCATCTCCTCAAGGGAGCGTGACCCCCGTTTACCTGATCGTAAACCCAGGTCCAAGCAGCGTTCCTTTTCTTCTTCTTTGTCTTCCTCTTGTGCTTCTTCACCAGAGAGGGAGTGGTACACCTATTCACACCGTCGTAAACGGAGGTCCAAACACCACTCTTCTTCCCGGTCACCTGATCATAGACCCAGGTCCAAGCAGCGATTTTCTTCTTCTTCTTCTTCCCGTTCACCTGATCGTGAACGAGGGTCCCAGCATCGCTCCAACCGCTCTGGTACCCGGTCCCACCGCCACCATAGACACAGGGCCCCAGGCCTGCGTTGGAAACAACTGGATGCTCTGGCGAAGGATCTAGAGCGATTTGACCCAAAGGGGAGAGATGCTGATGTTAGAGTTTATCTGCGTGAGATTGCGCAATGTGTGTCTGACTTGCCGCACGCAACCCAAAAAGAGAAGGTAAAACTCCTTTGGAAGACCACCTCTCGAAGTGTTCATGCTTTTCTGACGGCACAGCGGTCAAGGGTTAGAGAGAGCTATAGGAGGTCCTGTGAGGTGCTGTTGGAGGAGTACTCGCCATATACTGATCGATACTCAGCCCGTACGACAGCTAACAATATGCGCCAAGGCAAGTTTAAGTCCCAGGACAATAAGCAATATGCTGCTAACAAGCGTTTTAGAAAAAACCACCAGCATGATAAAGGGGGGAAAGGTGACCGCTCAAAGTCATCTGGAGAGGAGGAGGTGAAAACTGAACTCCGCCTTATTAGGAAAGGCCTTGCAGAGTTGATGGAACAGTTGAATCGTCCCCCTCCAAGAGACCCAGACAGAGGCCCTAAGCCTGCTGGAGAGGGTCCAACTAGTGCAGGACTAGACTTCACACCTTCTCCCTCTACAGCTACAGTGTACCTCATAGAAGGAGGGAACCGAGCCCCCAGTCCATCCGAGTCGGTCACAACCGACATACCGATGGACCAACAGGTCCCCTTTTCACCATTAAAAGGGGTGTGTGAGCAGGTTCACAGTTTACTGGAGTCAGACTCAGTAATCAGGCCGGTGGCCCGGGGAGTGCCATACCCTGGGAAACCAGTGCAGGCCGTGAGCTGTGATAAGAGCCTGGTCAGCCACTCACACTCAGAGGCAGCCTTCACAAAACAGGCTTTACTGAAAACCAATGTCCAGGAAAGGGCACTCTTTCAGTATTTTCCTCTCTTGGTACTGTGGCTAGAAGAGTCTGGACTCGCTCAGCCCTGCAGTCAGCTTCTCCAGAACTCACAGCTTTTAGCCTCTGTGCTCAAAGGCTATTCTCTTCTTCCTGTGAAATCATCACAGAGCCCACTACAGGCCATCGGAACGGGCATTCTTCCCTGGCCAAGTGGAGAGAACCGGTTCACGCCCCTCAGAAGCGTGCTACCAGCATTTGTCCCCTCACTTCCCTTGAGGGAAGACCCTCTTACTTCAGGCCCGACTCTTCTCCAGGAAACACCTGACTCACAGGCTTTGTCTCAACCATTGCCATGTTTCGTCGGATTACACCAACAGGTCCCCTTTTCACCATTAAAGGGGGGGGGGTGTAAGCAGGTTCACAGTTTACTGGAGTCAGACTCAGTAATCAGGCCGGTGGCCCGGGGAGTGCCATACCCTGGGAAACCAGTGCAGGCCGTGAGCTGTGATAAGAGCCTGGTCAGCCACTCACACTCAGAGGCAGCCTTCACAAAACAGGCTTTACTGAAAACCAATGTCCAGGAAAGGGCACTCTTTCAGTACTTTCCTCTCTTGGTACTGTGGCCAGATGAGTCTGGACTCGCTCAGCCCTGCAGTCAGCTTTTCCAGAACTCACAGCTTTTAGCCTCTGGGCTCAAAAGCTATTCTCTTCTTCCTGTGAAATCATCACAGAGCCCACTACAGGCCATCGGAACGGGCATTCTTCCCTGGCCAAGTGGAGAGAACCGGTTCACGCCCCTCAGAAGCGTGCTACCAGCATTTGTCCCCTCACTTCCCTTGAGGGAAGACGCTCTTACTTCAAGCCCGACTCTTTTCCAGCAAACCCCTGACTCACAGGCTTTGTCTCAACCATTGCCATGTTTCGTCGGATTAGACCTGACAGTCTTTTCTTTTCCCCCGGTTGAGCTCAGCAACCGCTCAGCAATCTTGCTGGTCCAGAACCAGACTACTGCCAAGTCAGCAGGGACTGCAGGCCGACCCCTCGGTGGGCCAACCCACAGCTCCGGACCTGTTTTCACGCCAGCAGCATGGCTCTTGGGAGAGCCGCCTCCCCTAACAGGGAGGATGAGCCTTAGCTCCATCTCTATCACCCTCCAGGGTGAATTGTTTGCTGAGGTTTTACTGGAAGTGCTATCAGACATGGTCTTATGTGCCCTCGCTTTGTCTCAGGTGTTGCAGTCTCAGGTAGTTTCTTTAAGTACTCACAGGACTGTAGAGCTACTAAAACCCTTTTAAAGTGGCGTTGGACGCCCGACCACTGTCCACCCTCATTAAAGGGGGGGTAGGACACACCTCAGCATGTCCACCACTGGTTAGGTAGCAGGGTCTCCATGTTAGAATCCATAACCCTGCCTACAGATACACTAACCTCTCCATACTGATTTCATATGACATCATGATACTATCACTAAGTTATCAAACTATGTTCTTGAGCTGTCCCACCAAGGGCCACTGTACGCCATAGTGTCCTCCACCATCTCAATCCAGACAGACTCTAAGATCGAGATGATGGATGCATTAAGAGGTTAAAACCTCCGTATTGACGACATCCTTCGCCAGAATCCCTTGGCTGAAGAAACTAAATTAGTATTATTACAAATTAATCTAAATTAGTCCCTGTCAATGTACCAAGATAGTTTTGAGACAGCCTTCGGGTTCACGTTTAGTGATTGTATTATCATGACATTATTTGCATTTACCATGCAACCAATACAGGTACTGCACAATGCATTGAACGATATTACACAGATCAAACCACTTTTTAAGCAAGACACAAACACCATCACCATACTGATTCCAGCTACCCAAGCTATCAGTTCTTTTCTTTTCCTGTCCCTTTTTCTCCCTACTCAGGAGCGAACCCCCCAGGAAAGAGCTGTGATGCGACTGTTGTGTTATTGGTTTTTCTTGTTTTATTTTTCTTTTATTTGTGTGGTATTATGAATTGTTTTGATAGTCAGTTAACATCTGCCCAGATGTGCCAAAATCTTTAGAACTGCCCAGGTTTCATGCCAAAATCTCTAAGAACTGTGAAAATACCTTCAGGAAATACCACTCCAAGTTGCCTTCACCGTGAACCATGGATTATAACAGACGAGTTTGCCATCATGAACTATGAACTGTTTAACCCTTTTGTTTTGATCCCAACGCAGGTCCCCCTAACCCACATTGAGACCAAAATGGGGGGATGTAGGGGGTCAAACCTATGGACAGCTCGGTGCCGCCACCGTGCGGCCAAAACACTGCAGTACACCCTTACCTCGTCAGGTGGGCGTACACAAACGCGAGCCTGAAGCTCCACCCCGGGTGACCCCGGGGACTTCAAAAGCGACCCCGCGGCCTTTTTTCTTTCTTTCTGGTGGTCGGCTTTATAGCTGACCCATATAGAAACAACAAGTCTGTACAGACCTACTACAAGGGCCTTCTTCAGCCCACAACTAACCACCACGTGTTTTGCGAAGACTATCTCCTGCGGCCGCGGTGATACCTAAAACAACAGTGTGAGTTAAAACTGTTCCTTTGGAACGACCAGAAGAACTAGGAAACAGGCGGGTTTACCGAGAAACCTGCCTTTGGACCAAGGACGTAAGCCGGTCGAGTTGTCCCCGACCGCAACCACTACACCCGGGAAGCAGGCGAGTTTACCTAGAAACTCAGCCTCTCGGACCGCGGACTGGACCCGACCGAGTTGTCTACGATCGGAAACCCCCCCCCGCACAAAATCAGCGAGCCCTTTGCCTTTTTCCTGCGATCTGAAGACCGCAGAGATCACCTCACCCGCTCCCCGAACGCCACAGGCGCGGAGCCTCCGTCTCGTGAGCCCCAGTCCGGAAAGGATTGGCTGCCCGCCATAACGACGACGAGCTACTGGAAACTAGCTTTCCCACAAGTGAGATTTTGGCATAATAATTACCTGGGCAGATGTTTAGTTTATTATTACTTTTTAAAGTGTGAACAATACTGTTTATTTTCGATTCTGTGTTTGCTATTTTTGAACAAGTTGTGATCTATCTCTGTTTGTCCTCTCCCCAACGGAGAGTCAGGACGTTCAGCTGGTCACTTCATTCAACGCTGCAGTGTGGTTTTTAAGTCTGCTGTATCTTTCTTTCTCCCCTCTTCGCGCTCAAGCGTGTTTCTTTCCTCCTCTTCCTCTCCTGCACGCACGTACACACACGTTAGATAACCCTCATGATAGTCTTTATTTGATCATTGGTGTTAAGATCTTTTGTAGAATCCCTGTTTAAAGGAGCGAGTGATTTCGAAATCCCCCGCCCCAGTCTTCTTCTGGGCCCCTTCGTTCTGAAATAGACGCCATTTTGAGTAACCGTGGTAGCTACTTCCCCCTACCGGGTGGAATTAGAATAGCCTAGCCGGCAGCCATTTTGTGGCATTAATAACCTGCTTTCGATCGCCATCTGGTGCCTGTCGCCCCAAGTCACGTGGGAGCTTCCCCCCCCGTCCCTTTTCTTGCTTCGCAACACACACTCACTCACTCACTCACACACACACACACACACACACACCACTCACTCACATACACACACACACACACACACACACACACACACACACACACCCCCTCACTCACTCACACTCACTCACACACATTGGTTCATGGCTGTGTAAATAACAATGTTCTAGACGTTTTCTTTGATTAAGTGTATTTGCTTTATGCGTATAAAACGGATGTTACCTTAAGTTTCATTGTGTTTAAAATAAATGTTCTTATATTGTAACTAGAAGTGTTTGTGATTTATTTGTGTGGATATTATTGGAGTGTCAACAATCAACAAGTAGAAGGATTCTGTAGCCTTCAGAGTTTAAGATCATATTACCAAATTTATAATAGTAATTATTTGATTACATTATTATATGGAAATGATCATTGAGACTAGGATTTATTAATGTTGATTCCTTTAACTGAACATTAAAGTAATCAATATTTAAGAATAAACCATTGATTAAACGAGACAATTTGCTATTATTTTTCCATTCTTAAAATGAATGGTGGTGCCCCTTTTCAACTTTAATAAACTATTAAAGTATTACTAATCATCAGATTAATTTCTAATAGCAGAATTAATCTGAACCACCTGTACCCACTACACCTATATGCATTTGTGTATATTTATTGCTCTTTTAAATTAGAATTGCTTCAGCCTTCCTAGCCTAATACATAAAATCACCACCAACAAAAAAATTTATAACAATTATGATATCGTATCGGTCAGTATCGGTATCGGCCGATATCCAAACCCTAGGTATCGGAATCGGATCGGAACTAAAAAAAGTGGATCGTCCCATCCCTACTTTAGATGCCAGTTTCGATCATATACCACCAACCGCTTTTTTGAAAAATACACTAAAATTCAATATTCAAATATTTTTTTTAACTTTGATTATTATTAGTATCACCGGCTCACCCATCTGAATGATAGGTGAGAAAATTATATTTGGTACATTATTACTTTTTGTTTAATGTCAGATTGAATAAAAAAGTTACACTGGGACCGCTTCGTACATTTTGTGTATTTTGACCTTTAAACTGCATTAAAATGATGAAAGATCAATATTTTTTCACCATTTTTTTTTCCATATTTTTCATGAAGGGGTTGTTGTTCAATCTATGTCATGATTTAATTAATCACAATTAAAAATTAACCCTTTAGATGCCAGTTTCGATCATATACCACCAACCGCTTTTTTGAAAAATACACTAAAATTCAATATTCAAATATTTTTTTTAACTTTGATTATTATTAGTATCACCGGCTCACCCATCTGAACAATAGGTGAGAAAATTGAATTTGGGGCATTATTACTTTTTGAATAATGTCAAATTGAATAAAAAAAGTTAGATTTCTACCATTGACTTGCATTATAAGAAAACTTTTTGGCAACCCGCCTTTAAATTAAAGTGAAACATTTTTTTTGCCTCTGATTTCCCATATTACTGCAGAAAACACAATGCAATTGGGTAAAATGAAAGAGAATAGTAAAATTTACCCATTTTATCACCTCTTTTATCATCAAAATATGAATTTTTATGATGAAAACCACTCACTAAAACTACAAAATAACAGCTTTTTTTTTTTTTTTTTAGTGTGTGAGTGTGTGTGTATGTGTCTGTGTGTGTGTGTGTGTGCATGTGTAAGTGCATGTGTGTGTGTGAAAGTGTGCTTGTGTGTGTGTATGAGAGGAGAGAAATTACAAGGGGTACAGATTTGCAGCCCTAATATCGTATGACACATGCAAACACACACACCCCCCCCACACACACACACATACACACACAATCTTATTTTGTCATGGACATGCAGACAACAGTCCCCCCCCATCCATATCCAAACACATTTGACATTTTTCTTTAGATTTGTTGTCGCAGTGGCCAGTATTCCTGAAATTTTTTAAAATTATGAAAAATCCTATTTTTTTTCAGGTTTGTGTCATGAGGCAAGTTTTCCCCCAGTAATACACCATATGAAATTCATAAATCAACTAGATAATAGTTAAAACCTCAAATGTGATGCCTTACCTTCAAAATGAATGCAAAACATTATATAAATTCTGATTTTATCTTGGCATGGCCAAGGAATCAAAAATACTGGTTTTATGGCTTTCTATGAGTTTACGAAATGGCATCTTTTTAGACAAGGATTTCAGTGTATTTGATTTGAGTACACACAGACACACTCCTGGATTTTTTTTTTAACTTCAACCATTCTGACTAAAAGATGTGTTCACTAACTACACATCAAAACAATTTTATTGTATTTTTTAATTTTTTTAACTGGTTTGCAGCCATGAATTACACAAGGATGCCAATTTGTTGTAAAGGGTCACCATAGAGGTCAGGGGGGGGGGGAGGGGCTAAAACGGGGCATTTTTTTATTGACCTTATTTTTACATAACCTTATCAAGTTTACTACAGAGAAATGGGAAATTACAGTCAAAAATAGTTTTCACTTTAATTTTAAGGGGGGTGTCAAAAAATGTCGTTATAATGGAAGTCAATGGTACAAATCGTGTAGTTAGCGGTCCCAGTGTAACAAAAACATCTCACACAGTCAAAATGAAGTGGAAATGGATGAAACTCAGAATATCAAAACTTCATTGTAAAACACACCTCCTTACCAAATTTTATGGCTAGGGGACAATCACAGCCAAAATTATCTCAAAAATGCGACCCCAGATACACAGAATTCCACCAACGGGGCATAAGGGTTAAAGATGACTGTTCCATTGAATTAAATTAAAATGTTGGTTTATTTTGAACAAGTGTACAGACATATAATACAATAATATTTACAAAGTTTTATAGTAGCTATAGTATTCTGTTGTAGCCTGGCTCCGCCCGCCTACCTTCTTCCCCACCAAATTTCATTTTCCCTTCAGTAGTCAGTCTGGGGCTGCGGTGAATTCACGTGTTTGAGCCCAGAAAAATGTTCGGCCGTCCAATCAGCGAACAGAGCGAGTGGCTGAGAACGATGACGTCGAAGTCGCGCTCCAGTTTCAGTTGAATGCTGCGACCAAACATTATGCGATTGGTGGCTGATCCAGAGTGGCACTGGGCAGATCCAATAGTTTTAAACTTCAACAGACACCCGCCTCTAAGTGAGTTAACCCTCTGAACCCTAGGGGCATTTTCTCGATTTTACATGCTTTTATAAATTACCATTTTAGAGGGCAGGCAGATAACATAATACCCAGGTGATTCATATCAAAATGTTCAGAACACTCTCAGCTCTCAGTGTGGAAGGTTCAATGTTGCCCTAGTCCAATGTAAAAAAAAAATATTTTGACATAAATGTTGAAATTTTAAGTCCGATTTTTGAAAAATTTCGAAATTTGTGTGAAATAATACCTTTATTCATCTGATTAAGTTATTTTGGCTCTTGAAATTGCTTCTCCAAAACATTAGCTTCTAAAATGTACTGGAATTTTTCCATAAAAAGGTTGGGAAGAGCAAAAAAACATGACTAAAATGATCTTTTTGTCCAAACGTTTTTTGGTTTTTTGGTTCTCGATTTTACATGCTTTTATAAATGACCATTTTAGAGGGCAAGTAGATAACATAATACCCAGGTGATTCATATCAAAATGTTCAGAACACTCTCAGCTCTCAGTGAGGAAGGTTCAATTTTGCCCTAGGCCAATGTAAAAAAAAAATATTTTGACATAAATGTTGAAATTTGAAGTCCGATTTTTGAAAAATTTCAAAATTTGTGTGAAATAATACCTTTATTCATCTGATTAAATTATTTTGACTCTTGAAATTGCTTCTCCAAAACATTAGCTTCTAAAATGTACTAGAATTTTTCCATAAAAAGGTTGGGAAGAGCAAAAAACATGACTAAAATGATCTTTTTGTCCAAACGTTTTTTGGGTTGAGATCTAAGGGCATTTTCTCGATTTTACATGCTTTTATAAATTACCATTTTAGAGGGCAAGTAGATAACATAATACCCAGGTGATTCATATCAAAATGTTCAGAACACTCCCCGCTCTCAGAGGAAGGTTCAATTTTGCCCTAGTCCAATGTAAAAAAAAAATTTTTTGACATAAATGTTGAAATTTGAAGTCCGATTTTTAAAGAAATTCGAAATTTGTCTGAAATAATACCTTTATTCCAAGCCAACAGTTTCTTAACGCCCAATAGCACAAATAGACATTTGCCTCAGTAGGCTTCACATTTCTTCTCCACTGAGAAAAAAGTCCCTTTAATGGGAAAAATATTGAGAAATGTCATGGAGTGATAGATGAATAAATCCTTCTCCCAAGATGGACATCATGCAATAGATGTCACTTGTACAAACAATACAAAAAAATCATGAAGGAATACAATAATTGACTAATGTTAACATGCTAATACTAAAATAAAATATGAATAGTGTGGATGCAGGAGAACTTCAGATGCTGCCAGAGGAAGGACTTGATCCACACCGTCTCGTCTCCACCAGGGAAAACTGGAAGAGAACAGACAGACAACAAATGAGCCAACAAAAGTGAACAGGCATGAAAACAAAAAGACTATCCTGCTGAGCGAAAGCATTATCCCCATTTACAAAGCATTAGCTTCTATAATGCACTGTCATTTTCCAAAAAAAAGTTGGGAACTGCAAACAACATGACTAAAATCAACTGGATCACTTATGTGTAAGTTCCAGGAGATGACACCAAATCTGTCCCTACTCATGACTGTTGCGGCAAATGGACAGGTTAAACTGTGGTTCTGCCTCCAGTAATCAGCAATGTGGTGTAGTCTAACCTGGGCCATGTAAAAGAGGAGTCCAATGTACTTGTAAAACTCCTCAACTGTCAAATCAGTCCATTTAAACTTTTTACCCATGGCAATTTTTTTGGCAGCCTGTTTGTTTGTGTTGCTACAGAGTGTGTGTACAGTGTGTGCAGTGAAAAACAATTTGAAGAGCTCAATTGGTGTGTAGAAGTGCGTGCCTAGCTGTGGGCCAGGGGTGTGTGCAGGTTGAAACCTGGAGACAGGAGGAGCGGTGTCCTGGTCTTCCTCAGTCTTCCAAGCCCGCTGCTGCGTAGGGGGTGCTGGTGGAGTTGGGACACGGGACCTCTTTGCGGGTGGTTCTCCTCTTCTCCTGGACCACAGATTCACAGAAATCAGTCTCATTATCTCATAACAAAAATATTCAAACTTCACAACTTGTATTTGCAAACAACAGTGTAATAAAAGTCGATGCAAAAACATTTCCATTCTGTACTATTTGTAAATTGTAAATGGAAATACTTTTACACAGAATACACACCTATTACTATTATTTTCAAACAAAAGTAGTGCTATCAATAGAAAAATCAGTCCCTGTAATGTCAAGAATGCAAGATTCAAGCTAGCTTACATTTACACACAGAGCTTCATTTGCAATTTCTAAAATAAATTATTATACCCGTTTATAAACAGCTGTATAGCCTACTACAGTTTCTCTCTCTCTCTCTCTCTCGTAACTTCTGTCTCTTCCCCTCAGCCAGACTAAATGACGACTTTCCACACACACACACACACACACACACACACACACACACACACACACACACACACACACACACACACACGGGTGTCTATTTATGCGAGACAGCTAGCAAACAAAATTGAGACACACGGGGAAGATTGTACTGTTTTGAACCTAGCCTACATTGTTGCACCCACTAAATCAATAATGCACAGACACTAGCGGAGAATAAAGTAAGACTATTGAAATATATTTCTATTCTCTACCTTTTGAAAACTATTACTTGTTTTCAAACAACAGAAGGCTGGCGACAAGAGTATACAGCTCTGTCACGTCAGTTCCAAAATAAAATCGGTCATGTCACGGACGCAACATTCAAGCTAGTTTACATGTTCACACTTAGCTTCCATTACAAAAACAGACGTTTTGTCAAATAAATGCTCTTACCCGTCTTCAAATGGATCCATGTCATCTTCATATTCCTCTTCGTCAAAGCCCTCAATGTCGGAATTGGCGTCTTCTTCGTCACTGCTCCTCTGAATTTCGTCTCGGGCCTCAGCTGTAGCTCAACATCCGCGCCATGGTGAAGTCGAAATAGGAGCATGAATAGTTGTCCTTTGTTCAGTGAATGTTGTTTGACAAGTAATGGGGAGGTCCTTAGTGATTACACTAAGTTGATTGGATGGTTTTTCACAAAATCTGACAGCAAGCAGCTCTACCAATCACGCAAGGGAAAGGGTGTTGATTGACAAGCGGCTCAGCCAGTAGCGCAAGGGAAAGGATTGATACATTTTCGCGCCTCTCAGCAACATATCTCTGGCTGTGAGTCACGTATACTATCGCGAGAATATATCCCGGAAAGGGCAGAATCCCAGCTTTCCGGAGATACTTAAACCATATTGCTGCGATTTAATAATGTTAAATAATTTATTAAAACATAACGAAATCACCGACAGAACGCAGTAGAACGCAGTACTGCGGGCTCCGGGTTGGAAGGGTTAACGTTTGCCAAATGGAGCAGTTCCAGACCTTCTGTACAAATGAAATGGGGTACGATGGTCTGGTAGGACCAGGCTAATTCTGTTGTGGGTGGTGCTCAAAAAATGCCTCTAACATGGTAGGCTCAGGACGGACAAAGTAATCAACCTCCTGCTCCTTGCTCTCTCTCGACAGACTCCTCCTCTGTGGATGGTGTCTCAACCTGTTTCATAAATGAGGAGAGACACACAATTGATTGAGGTTTTAAGGATGTATCAGTTAAAGAGGTGGAAAGATGCATTACAATAGATTTATACAGGCAAAATGCACAAATTGTTGTTTTACTAAGTAAACCAATGTGAAAAAAAGTGTACAAAAGTAATGGTCTAATGTGTATTATTCTAAAGTACATGATGGTCTAGAAAGCAGGTCTAGTAAAAGAAACTCAACAGCTTGTAAAAAGTAAGTAGGCTACAATTCTGTGGTGGTCTAATTTTCTGAATGTTTCTAAAAAAGAGAAGCCTAATGCCTCAAACACTGAAAGTGTTGTGAAAGGAGAAAGTGTGACAACGTTATGTTGCATATTTGAGTGAATATACTTTTCTGCATTTACTGTTAACTTTGTGATATATTAATACATTTTTAATGTTCAGGTCAAATTACAGTCTGTATTTTTAAATTGCATTTAAATTATATATAAAATAAATAAAATTCAAGTATGTTTAACCATGTCAACAATCAGTACAGAAAAGTATATTTATGTAAAACATTATTAAATCCACTATACTGAATAAGTAGGCTACAGCAAGAAGCAAAAACTGACAGCTTCCTCACTTTAATCAATGACATGTTGATCAGCTAGCAAAGTAATGATGCTCTTTCAATACACCAACAACAGAGCTATTTAACTCCTCTTAAAAACCACAAGAGAGCTAGCAAATGTTTAGTAGATTATTAGCTAAAATAGCCACTTTGACCTGGCTCTATAAATGGCTCTATCCATGATGTTAACGCAAACAGCTAGCTGTTGGCAAACTGTACACATGCTGTGTTGGTTAAAATTCAGCAAGCTACACAAATAACTTACATGAGCGCTGGACAGATTATTTCTCTGTATATTTTATTGCAGAACCACTGCCATCTGGCGGGGAATAAAAGAAGTAAATTACAATGTGAGACAACTGAGCTGAAATGGTTACATCGCTGGAGAGCGCGCTGTGCGGCTGTTCCATAGACTGTATACAAACGGCTGGGCCAACCTGTTAACACGGCCCAGTAAGAAAAGGCCGACACAAGCGCAGTAGATGCATGATGTGTGGCCCAGGGGTTAGTACGGAGGACGCTCATGGTGCGGTTGCTGATTGCTTTTCGTTACATCGCAAATGGATTCTATTCAAACCAGGGAATGAGACGATCACTCGTTAAACATGGCGGGTGTAACGCTGCAAAGTTCCTGCAAAGGTTCCTAGTTCCTGCGGTGGAAACGCGGCTATAGATAACTGTATGGGGTAGAATCACTGTCATGTGGTCATACACTTACTGGCTGCAGTACCACTGATATACACTAGATGTCCGATTAACCCTTTGATAAACAACCAATGCACATTGTTAAAGCTTGTTTACCCTAACCCTCTTTATCACACTTGCACATATGCAAGTGAACTCGATCTAGAAAAACAAACACTTTTTACAAAAATACGAAATTTAAAATAATGATAATGATAACTGGAGTGATCCAAAACAATTAATTGAATACATCTACATCATATTACTACAATACATTTATTTCAAAGATACAGCAAAGCAACACTGTGTGGAAATCATGACAAAATGAATGTGTGTAATTTTGGTGTGTTTATTTCATACTGTTTACCTCTAGAATAATATGAATTGCAATGGCACAGTATAACAATTAAAGAAATGCACCAGACTGTCATTCAGCACATGTAACTAAGGTGAATCAAAACTGGAAATGGGATGCTCAAAGTGTCAAAGAATATTTTTTTACAAATCAAATCTAGATTTCGATCGTAGCGTTACCAACCAAAATACAAACTGTTTTCATGTGGGGAGTTTGCTATGCTGCTGCCATGTTCTGCCTCGCCTGTGGCTTGCTTAGCTTGTTTCACTGTGTCAAAGTGTGAGGAAAACAACCCTGTAGCAATCATAATCCTGTAGTATGTGTGGCAGCCTCTAGGAAAACTCCAAAGAAAAATTCCATTCCTGTGCTTTTCAAAGACTGTCTCACACACTTCAGAGTAGCTGCAGGCAAACACACACATCATCCACACTACAGAGGAGAACTATAATGCAGTCCTCTGAACGCATGGCAGACAGTATTTGGTTTTGGAAGGGCAGCAGGAGACACAGGGAGAACTTATTTGACCTTGATATAATTGCCTAGAGTGACTGGAGCTTCGCACATGTCTTTAAAGCGAATTGTGGATTACTCTGCACATTCTGGTGTGTTCACAATCTGTTTTCAAAACGGATCTACTGTACAATTGTCAGAAATATATATGCAAGCCCTGGTTATCCTGCCTCTGGGGTCCAGTATTCAGGAGGACTTGTGGAAGAGGTGCTTGTGGACTGATGCTTGTCACAGAACTACTTACTGTCCATATATCTGAGATGTCAAAGTCTTTAATTGTCAGTTCTGATATATGCAAGACATACATCAGAATCGAAATGGCGTTTATCTCTGGCCCACAGTGATGTTGGAATGATAAGATAAAAATAAAAATATAGAGTTAAATTAGATAAACAAGATAAACATAAACAATATTTACATAAGATAAATTCTAAATACTAAGTAGTGCAAGGAATTTTCTGTGTGATATAAAACAGTATGTATAGACCCCTTATCGGTCTACGTCACACAGCGTCACTCCCCGCTCAACTGCGCATGTCAATTGCAGAAAGAGACAAGAGCGAGACGAGCCACAATCATGTTTTGTTGTGCTGTTGGATGCACAAACCGTTTATTTTTAGTTTGAATGGTGATAAAGCTAGTAAATGCCCAAATGCACCTGTATAATCACATAAATGAGTTGTGAAATGTTTACAATAAGGACAGTGACCGGAGACGAGGCTATAGCAATGGAAAGCAATGGAGGCTTATTTACAATGACCCAGACGTTATACATCTCCGTCCTCTTCCCTTGTATTTGACTCTATGGTTTGACTAGGCAGTAGGGGTTTACACTTGTAGCCGGTAAGTAGGCTGAATCATATCATTTAGGAAAAATCAATAAACGAAAACCGAGTGGGGTCGACATGTGCTAGCTAGCTTTAGTAGCCTACAGTAGGCTAGCCTACTGTAGGCTACTAAAGCAGATAACACAACACATTATTGTGTTTGGTTATAATATTTATTCATTTAACTGCTCCACCATAAGTTTCACTTTCCTTTTCATCTCCTTCTCAAACAGCTGGTCTGATAAACTGGTCGGCTCGTGAGCCCAACGGCCCCGAAAGCAAGAGTCAGTCTAAAAACAGATGATCACTATAGGCTAGTTATGATCACTTTTAAATCAAAAAGCAACATTATGAAATAAAGGCATCTCTGCCTCTCTCTGTCTATCTGTCTGCCGGTCTTTACTGTCACTCTCCAACAGCAGTCCGGCCACTGAAGTCGTCGGGGCCATTTCTTCTCATCATTTATCCACTCAACTGCCCGCAACGCATATGGGTCATTAAGACGTATCTCGTTCAATAGTGTTAATGTTCCCGCATAACCAATGTTATCACTCGCTGATAAACTGTTTTTAGTAAGCTGACAACATCGCTATTTAGCACCATGGACCTATAAAGAAACAGCGCAACTGCAATATAACCAAACGGGTAACCATGGCAACCAGCCAAACAATTGTTCTTTCTGCATCTGTGCAGCGCGCGCATCCGCCGTGTTGATAAACAGAAAAGGGGTCTATAGTATAGTATAGTATAGTATAGTATAGTATAGTATAGTATAGTATAGTATAGTATAGTATAGTATAGTATAGTATAGTATAGTATAGAATAGAATAGAAAGTAAAAAGTAGATAAGTTAAAATGAAATGTGCAATGTGATGAAAAATATTTACAATTTGCAATATGCAATCAACTGAATGCTGAGTTGAAGTAAGATTAACATTCTTGTTTGCTTATATGCAGAGCGTCCCCACTGGTTTTCATAAGTGTAATTATAAGTCAACATGTGTACAGTACACACACACATACATTGCACACATAGTACCACTAGCCACAGCTTGTACTTTCTGCTTGTTAATCCCTCTTCCAAGTCTGTACGGCTCAGTCTTTTACTGGTTTAAGTTGATGTAGTGCAGGGGTCTTCAGCTAAAATGTTCTTCCAGGAAAGGTCGGAACCTCATAATGTCTGCATCCAAAAGCCTACCCTAATCTATCAAATACGATCAACACCGCACATTTCCTCATCATTTTAACAATATTTATTGTTGCTTGCTATATGGAAATGATAGAGTCACACAAGAATAATCCCTCTCAATGATCAGTTCTTCCCCACTAGAATATGTGGTGGTGTGTTTATCTGCACAGTCCTCCTCTCTCTGGCTGTTTTTTACATAGTAGCATTTGTTGGTATCCACCCAAGCTCCTCCCTGCTACTTCGCAGGGCCCAGAGTATGGACCTGTAAAGAAATGGACAGCGGATTGGAAACCGTTGAAACATGGCGCCCATTCATTTCTATTAAAGCTGCTCATTGGCGCTCTGGGTGTGAAGAGTCTGTCTTGAATGACACGTCTCTTTAAATTTCTGTGGAAGTTTGGGACAGTGCCAAAGGACTGGCAGAGGGGTTGGTGGTTCCCCTGTTCAAAACGGGGGATCAGAGAGTGTGTGCCAACTACAGGTGTATCACACCTCTCAGCCTCCCTTGCAAAGTCTACTCCAAGGTACAGGAAAGGGTTCGGCCGATAGTCAAACCTCAGACTGAAAAGGAACAATGCAGATTCCGTCCTGGTTGTGGAATAACAGACCAAGCAATAACGGACCAGTTTATCACTCGCACAAGGATCCTGGAGGGGGCCTGGAAGAATGCTTGTGTGTTTTTTTGGATCAGGACAAGGCGTATGACAAGGTTACCCGGGAGAGTACAGTGGGAGTATGGGGTGAGGGGGTCCCTTTCCCAGGGCCATCCGATCTCTGTACACTCAAAGCAAGAGCTGTGTCTGGGTTATCTGCCATTGGAAAGGCCATTGGTCATGTAATAGACTATAAGGCGAAATACTTGAGTAGGAACCCTTGTGTTGGTCACCCAAAATGCACAGGTACAGACGACTGCCGCGTACCTTTCGACCCCTTGCAATGTTGAAAATAAAATGTGTGGCCACGACATAATTATCTTATTCCCAAACATATTTTGTGACCAGCCAATCCCCCCCCCCCCCCACACATTTTACCATTAAGATGTTTTGCATACATATGGTTATTTGGAATATACCTTACTATTGAAATATATTCATCTTGAGTGAATATATCCACGTTGCTCTGGTTCCTATGTCCCTTAGATGTCACGATAAGGAGATAAGCGTATAATCTTCAATTATGCAAATTAAAAATCCAAGATACTGACCTAAATGTGTGCCACTGATCAACTGTGCCAATTTCTAGTTAGCATTATTGGATTCCCTACCCCCAAAAATGTATGTTTAGCCACTGGAATCATATTCCATATTAAGAAACAAATGTTGAATGCAGCCATTTTTGAAAAGCCAAGATGGCCACCATATTGGCATCCGTGCAAACATAGACATTATAAAGGATAGACGCCGCGTTGGCCGCTACTGCCTATTGGCGCTGACGAGCCGTGGGGCCGCCATCTTGAACCGGTCACACGTTCCACTCAGTGTAGTCTGTTTGGCAGGTGCAATGAACTGTCAGCGCATGTAATTAATCATATCTCATTAAATACCAAACTGATTTTCACGCGGTTTTCTTTGCTGCAAAGAGCATACATGTAGCTAAGATACAGGGCACAAGTTTCGACGTGTTTTAATATTCATGGTGGGCTTAACAGTCATAGAAGATTCTGATATGATATAGGGCCTAAGTAACCAGACGTCCGAGATCAAAACGAGGAACATCCCCCGAAAAGGGGAAAACGGAGACATTTCCAGTTTGACTAGCAATTGATCTGATTGAAAAACCTAATGAGGTGTCAACAAAACGGGAACAGGTAGTTGTTTCTGTTTAGCCAGGGACAGGCAACCACCAATGGGGACGTCTGGTCACCTTTATGATATGTGATGTAGGCAATGATAGGTATTTTGCAAATCACACACTATAGACTAAATATGATAGAGAAGCAGAAACAGATAGGGGCAGTAAAGTCAGCTATTTTAATAAGTTAACAATATATGATTCGGCTATATATAAATATATTTATTAATTTACAGTGACGAGCATACACAATAAAGACAATCACAGGGATAACATAAACAGAGAACATAAATAAAATAGGATAAAATACATTAATTTAAATAAAGTAGGCCTATACAAAATACAAAACAAGAGCAAAAATAAAATACTAAATGAACAATGAATTCAGCTAAAACAGTTACAGTCAGATGTGTAAAATTCAGAAATCATAGATTCAAATAAACCAAGAGTAGGAAGAGCAGTCATTTTTAAGTTGCTCTGCAGAGCATTCCATGAATTAGGGGCACTATGAAAAGGCAGTTATTCCTAAACTGGAGTTAGCTCGGGGCAATTTAGGAGGAGTAGTCGAGCATGGTACATATGAAGGGTGGATGTTTCCCATGAAGGCATTAAATATAAATAAAAACCAGTGTATATAATATCTCATTAAAAGAGAAGGACAACATGAGTGTTCATGTAAAAATATGTTTTATTTCTCTAATTTAAAACACAAGCTTGTTAGGCAATTGCCTCTTAAAAGAGGACGGGATTATTTAAAAGCAAAGTCTTCTTGTTTGTCCAATGTTCTATACTAGGGGGAATACCAAATTCAGTCTAGTCTCGAGTTGGTTCCTCAGACACAGACAAGAAATCAATGCGTGCCTTGCAGCGCGGTACATTTAAAAACACATTCAATACAAAACCACAGCAATCAAAAGTATTAAATTAAGGGAAAATCAAACAACAACAGCAAACGATAATACTCAAATGCATAAAATAAAGTTAACCATCCTTACAATCGCATTTTACTCCGAAGAGAAATTCAGGCGAGGCGAGTTTGGCAAAGTGGTGCAGCCTTAATTTGTGAAAGACAGACACAACCAATGACAACAAGTCGGAATGGTGGTTGTCGATGCCAAACTGTGTCTCCTCAATATGTTCCCCAAGCAGAAACACATCCTCCGTTTCAATCTCCTCCCGGACGAAGTGTGTGACTCGGACGTCTGGTTAATATCATATCAGAATCTTCTATGACTGTTAAGCCCACTATGAATATTAAAACACGTCGAAACTTGTGCCCTGTATCTTAGCTACATGTATGATCTTTGCAGCAAAGAAAACCGCGTGAAAATCAGTTTGGTATTTAATGAGATATGATTAATTACATGCGCTGACAGTTCATTCCACCTGCCAAACAGACTATACTGAGTGGAACGTATGACCGGTCCAAGATGGCGCCCGCATTTCTCGCGGTCAACGCCCAATGCGGCGTCTATCCTTTATAATGTCTATGCGTGCAAATGGAATCATGCTCCTGACTTGTTTCTTTATTAAGTTTTCAAAAAATATACATACATATACATCTTCAACCGCTTATCCGAAATCGGGTCGCGGGGGCAGCAGCTTGAGCAGGGAGCCCCAAACTTCTCTTTCCGGGCCACATCAACCAGCTCTGACTGGGGGATCCCGAGGCGTTCCCAGGCCAGCGTGGAGATATAATCTCTCCACCTAGTCCTGGGTCTTCCCCGAGGCCTCCTTCCAGCTGGACGCTCCTGGAACACCTCCCTACGGAGGCGCCCTGGGGGCATCCTTACCAGATGCCCGAACCACCTCAACTGGCTCCTTTCAACGCAAAGGAGTAGCGGCTCTGCCCCGAGTTCCTCACGAATGACTGAGCTTCTCACCCTATCTCGAAGGGAGACGCCAGCCACCCTCCTGAAAAGCCCATTTCGGCCGCTTGTACCCGCGATCTCGTTCTTTCGGTCATTACCCAGCCTTCATGACCATAGGTGAGGGTAGGAACAAAGATCGACCGGTAGATCGAAAGCTTTGCCTTACGACTCAGCTCTCTTTTCGTCACAACAGTGCGGTAAAGCGAGTGCAAAACCGCCCCTGCTGCTCCGATTCTCCGGCCAATCTCACGCTCCATTGTTCCCTCACTCGCGAACAAGACCCCGAGGTACTTGAACTCCTTCACTTGGGGTAAGGACTCATTCCCTACCTGCAGTAGACAATCCATCGGTTTCCTGCTGAGCACCATGGCCTCAGATTTAGAGGTGCTGATCCTCATCCCAACCGCTTCACACTCGGCTGCAAACCGATCCAATGAGAGCTGAAGGTCACAGGCCGATGATGCCATCAGAAGCCACATCATCCGCAAACAGCAGAGATGAGATCCTCAGCCCACCAAAAATATATAGTTTACCAAATCCCACAAAAATTCCC
Source organism: Ammodytes dubius (assembly GCA_026122265.1). Lineage (NCBI taxonomy): Eukaryota > Metazoa > Chordata > Actinopteri > Uranoscopiformes > Ammodytidae > Ammodytes > Ammodytes dubius. The sequence continues at coordinate 1,473,754 of CM047509.1, read as the reverse complement.
ACGAAGCCCATTTTTTGGACATTGTGAACTGGACTATTACTAACTGCTAAGATTACACTTCCAAAAGATTGGCTTGGAAATGCCCTTATTTGACTTTATCACTGACCCTCAAGATTTTCTTCCTTTGCATATTCATGAGTGTGTAGCTTTGTGTGTGTGGAGACGTCTCCACTCTAGTCAAACAATACAACAATATGTTTATTGCAGATAATGAAGAGAAATATAGATTCAATGAATCTGTTCTGGAACAATGAAAACGTGCTTTCTCGCAGTGCTCTGTGTGTGTGTGTTTGGAGTCCCAAATCAGTCTGGGCACTGTTCCAGTCTGCGTGCAAAAAAAAGCAAAGAAAAAACGGAAGGAGCGCTTTGAACTGCGAGTGATGAATGACTTCCGAGAGCTGAAATTCGTGGCGCTCTGTTTATAGCGGGAACATAATGTACCATAAATTCCACCTCCACTTTTCCAGCTCCCAGATAACATTTTATCCAATTCGCCGGTGCTTTCTCTGCTGATTAAAAGGCACTCTCTCCAGCAAACAGTTTTGCAGCCGCTGCTACATTGCTCTCTCCCTCCCTCTCTCTCTATCCAACACTATCTCATCCCCGTTTCTCTGAACTTCTTTTCCTCTCCTGGTTGGTCAGTCATATCTTTCCTATTATTTCCCATCTGTCTCTCCCAAAAACCCAAACACTTCACTTCTATATGCAAGTAGAACGCCACACTCTGAACTTAACAGTGTTCAAATGTTCTACTTCTGTGTGCTGTGCCCCCACACAGGTAACGGCAGTATTTTTTGAAACATGATTTTTCAGATTGGGTACACATATTTCTAACCCGCAGCCTTTTGTGTCTTGTCCAAACATCTTACCATAATGTAGACAAAAGGCAAAGCTGCTATGTATGCATGAGAGAACGCTGCATTGGTCTTGACGGTAAAACACTTTAAGAGCAGATGTGGCCGTTTCCCCGCTACCTACTTACTGTCCAATTAGTGTCTGTGAGAGCAGGTCACAGCAGGACACAGTTAGTGTTCAAGGTGGAGAGAGAGACAAAGCAAAGGAATATCCGAAAAAAGCACGCAAAACAAAAGCACAGAAATGGAAGAGGCAGACACAGGCCCCTTTTCAGGGAAATGAATAAGTGAGGAAGATAATTAAAAGCCCCACGAGCAAGTGCCAAAGCCTATCAAATCATCCAGCTCAAACCAAGATATACAGCAAGTACCTTAAGTCTTCCCTCTGTCTGGAACAGTTAAAGAATCCCAACCCCCGTCGGTCCCAAATCAGGTCAAAGTAAATCTATTGAACTAGTTTATATCTATTTGTATTGCATTCTCTTGGATTTCATAATAACAAATGACAAGATACATTCACAAATTGACATGTGGCAAAAGTGAGTTTGCGGCCACATTCTATTATCTTCAGTGTGTGATTTAGAGAAAGGCTAAACTAACATGAGTTATAATCTTCTGGCCTTCAGAGTGTGACTACCTCTGCAGCTGAGACAATGATCATATGACAAATAGGTGAAGCATTGGGAGAAATATAGGGGAGAACGGGGTAAGTAGGCACACTTTTTACTCTAGTGAGAATTGCTCATCACCTAAACAACTTTCAATAGTCATTTCTACATTAAATTGAAGCTTAAGGTGTTGGCTTGAAATGTGTACCCCTCACTTTTTATATCTTATTGTAATAAAGAAGAAATTAATCATCAAAGACACACTTACACATTGTGACAACCAACCCCATCAAGGGGTTGGTTGTCAAACACTATGGGGTTGTTTGTCACAATGTTATCTTAATGGGAATACTCTTAAAAAGAAGGCAAGCAAGTAGAACTAAATTTGAAAGTTTAATTGCATTGTCAAGTTGACAAATAGGCCTACATAACTTACTGTAGCCTTGGCAGCTGGTCTAGTTTGGGATGCACTGGGTTTGTTTTGATTTTGTTGCCCTTTTTTCCTTTGCAAGCTAGCTGCCTTTCCTGCTCTATTCTCTCCTTCTCTGGGGTGTCAGTGAGGATACAGCTTGACAATTTATTTCGTTATTGGGTTCCTTTTCTGGCTCCAGCCTTTGGATAACATGTGACAACCAACCCCCCAAAAAATTTGCCGACCAACCCCAACTTGAATTTCTTGCTAGTATCAAGGCCAATAACCATCTGACAACTAATTAGCTTGCTAACCACAATCTAAGTTATAGTTTACCCTTCACACTTTGTATGGGTAACAAGTGTTTTGTTATAAACCCATTCTGTAAAAGCCTAGAAGAAAAATACTGAGGAGCTAAATATTTTAAATTTGACATGAAAAACACAAATTCAGCAGTCTAACTCCAAGGAAGACTATGTAGGTGACCTCTGATCCTAATTCTGGATATTTACATACCAAAATTTCACAGACAGCGCCTTCTGGTTCCGAGATATAACGATTGTGACATCCAACCGGTGTGACAAATTACCCCGTTCTCCCCTACTGTAACCTGATGAGAAGATTGGAGGCAGATTGAGGTGTATGGAGCCAAGTATAACTGTAAGCTGTGGATCAACACACACGCACAAACGCACGCACACACACGCGCACACACACACACACACACACACACACACACACCACACCACTTGCGTGAGGCAGATATCATCTGGCATTATGCACAGAAGGACATTACAAGGCCTGTAAAGGAAGATGCCTTATTTTCTTTGACAGTGCGACGGTTTGAAGGGCAGAAAACTCTCCGAATTACGGAAGGACGTCATCACAAACTGACTACTCTACATTGTTAGCCCCAACAAGGTGGTGCAGCCTCCTCACCAGCTGGTAGTTTACAGGAGCATTATCATTTAGCTTCTCCAGTGTTGTGATCAAGAATGTTTGATCACAACACACTTTAAATAATAAAAACAATGTTTTTTTCCCTTGAAAAATAAATAAATGTATTTCTCCAAAAGTCAAAGACAGTAGCTGTCAACTTACTAACACTAGCCTGGGCCATCACTCTCATGCATTCATCAGACTTCTCTCTGCGCTGTCTGAGCTGATAGATAGGTTGTGTTGCCACTTGATGGAGTATTAAACTTTCCTAGCTTTGCACAGAACTTCTTTCTTTCAACGTCCCTGTACCTAAATCCAAAATATCACACCAGTTCAGCGTCTGCTTGCTCCTGCTTGTTTACTCTCCCGGCTTGACCGCAAATCGCTGCTTTTCGCACGGTTAAGTCCATGCACAAGGACACATCGTGCTTGCTAGTATTTTAATTGTGCAGCATAAAAAAAAAACGGGCGAAACTGGTTACCTAGCTCCAGACAGGCCCGGGCTAATCGGGAGCACAGGGAGGATAGGCACAGACACATACTAACCCCTAAAACCCTCCCAGACAGCCAAGAGAAGAAGTTAAGGCAGGCATATACAGTAGCCTACCTGTGGTCTCCCTTGGTCTTTCTATCTTTGATGGACTGATTAGGACAACTTAACCTTAGGGTGCTAGTTTCCTCCACTCCTCTGTTCTGGGCAACAACAGCCTCAGAATAATAATTGGTTCATAAAGACAGAGGGATGTTATGGAGATGAAGCCAGGTCTGCTGTACAAGCTTTAACACTCTTCTAATCACACACACGGGGATCTGCTCTTAAAGATTGGGCAAACTGAACAAGAGAGGCCAGGGGAATTAAAATAATGACCAAATGGAGAGACATGAATGTCTAAAAGGGGGGAAAACTCCAGCCTCCTGTGATCTCATTGTATCTCAAAACACACACACACATAGGGAGTAAGAGAAGTCAAAAATATTGATTTTCTCGCATCATGCCATTAATTCATATGAAGATAAATATTTCCTATTGACACATGTTAAACAGTTTCTAAATTGCCCGGAAGGTTGAGCCAAAGTTAACTGTCACGATCGGTTTCTGAAATTGCCTTTTCAGCCAAAGCACTTTATGGAATCGATGGCCTGAATAAGAAGCAATTAACTGACCTTGCAGTTTTTCTGTGAAGCTGCACTATCCCTTCTTGATGCCTACGGTTGATGAATGTTGAATAGTAGCGTCTTTAGTCACATGCTGTTTTCCTTTTAATGGCGCATCAGACTACAATACAGATAAACACTTCACTCAATGTTGGAAGGTTAGAAAAATGGTAAATTTGTTGCAGCAACAAATGTTTTTTTTTTTCATCAAAAACCTGGTCCTACCCCTAGGCAATGCAGATGCAATCAAGCTTATCATGCAATCTAATTTGCATAATAAGCAATTCTGAAAGAGTCAAAATGACTACGGTATATAATAAAAAAGGCGGAACAAGGTAGGTCATTTTTTTTTACAAACTTATTTTTTTGTTAGCATATAACTGTAAGCTTCTTTCCCCTCACAGGCGCAACTTCATTTGCAGGCAGCTCTTGTATCTATGATACACATCAGCAGGGCTATTGGGATGTGCAAGAAGCTTATGGGCAACTCCTGTCGCAGTTGGAAGAAAAGAGAGGCCTTGAGGGGGGCACAGAGAGAGTTCAACCTTTCAGATCATGCAACGGTAACTAGATTGCTTCTCGCCAAACACGATGTCACAGGAAACAGAAGGCTTTGACCAATGTTCTCTCTACAGACCGCAGAGTGCGACAGCTGTTCATACCCTCATGGTATGACACTGACCATCTGGAATCAGTGAACAATGCGCTTAGCCCTCTCCAAGACTTTCCTGATCCCTTATCAGGTGAACGTCGTGTGAGCAAATCTAACCAGAAACCTGTTCTACATCTTATGAACACCTCAGTACTGGCTGAAGAGTCATATGACGCTAAGTTTGCAAAATGATTGAAAGCAAAAATCCTGAGCTACCTCAACGTTAAATATCAAGGCACGCAGGACCTTCTGAACATCACATCATTCCTCGACCAAAGCTTCCAAACAAAACACAGCACTGCAGAAGAGACCCAGACCATAATAGAATCATCCGCAGGTGACTATTATTTTCATATGTGATTGCATATCAGTGAGTCTTGAGAAGTGGGACAAAACAGGGTGCAATGTTGAAAAAATACAAACCCTATGTTTAGGCAAATTAAATTACATGTATGTATTAAGTGCCTTTGTATTGGCCATCAACCTGGCGTTTACATTTACATTTACGCGTGTTAGGAGCAGCTTAACCTCGGCCAGACACAGGGCTGGTGGGGACAACAGCATAGAATAAAACAGAGCGTTTTGCGCACACGTAAGAAACACCTCAGTAGTGCATGTGGTGGGTTGTAGGGGTAAGACTTAATGCTTCGGCCAGTAGCAGAGGCATTAACACATGGAGTTCGGCCTGCACACCTGCACGTGTCACTGTGGTCACATGGTGTAGCCTACCATCAGTGGGAAACAGCCTCCAACAGGACGTTTGAAAGACTTGTGTATCGGTAAGTTGATGAGCAGTCCCTGCTGCTCTGCTGAGGAGCATGAGGAATATCTGGAAAGCTCATTCATCCTACAGTATGCTTGTTGTCCTGTTCTGTTTGGTGCTGTTTTTTAAATGTTTCTCTGTTTCCAGCCTGGTTTTATTTCCTCTCTGCTATAGCGAAGGTCACCTCGTGTTGTGTTGTGTGTGTGTGAGCCATGTGTTATAAAAGGCCCAGGCATTAAGAGCTGGAGCAGGAGCAAGATATGCTGATAGAGAGTTGTTTAAAAAAGAGCATGTTCAACATTACAGATGGCCTGGTACAGCACTCCAACCATTCATAGGTTTTTATCTGTATTTAACCTTGAAGAGTGCAGATAGAGAGCAGCGGCTCTGGTTTCACTCCTATGACAGACACAAATATAATATCCTGTGGCCAACACCACAAAGGAACTTTCATTTTCATTTATCCCCTGTGCCACCCACAGCCCTCTGCTCTGCTTACTTTGCTTCATGATGACACTGTGTTCAAAGTCAAGGATCCACTCAGGACAAACTGAATTCAATTCAGTATAGTGTTTCAATGAAGGGAATATGTAAATGGACTTGACTTATATGGCGCTTTTTAGCTGATTTTCTCAGCCCCAAAGCACTTTACATTCAGTGTCTTGCCCAGAGGACACCTCGACATGTGGCGGGATCGAACCTCCGACCCTGCACTCCAGAGGCGACCGCCCTACCCACTTTGCCTTATGTAGCAAGGAGGAGGTGCTGGGGGAGAGCTTGAATCTTCATTGAATTCTCAGATCATTAAGCAAGTAGAGTGTGTAGTGTGAAAGGCTGTGGAACACTGTGCTTTCATCTTCACTCCAATCTTTACCTGCTAATGCAAATGATTAAAAGAGATTCAAGGATATGTAGTCATTTTTTCACTACCGCTGTGCTGGATTTATGTCCTAAAATCTACCAAAAGGAAATGGAACGGTGCATTGGAGAAAGACAGGGGATTCAGATTGTGGGAACAGCACAGCTCAACCGCAAGGACTAAACCAGGTCGAGAATAAAAGAAATCGTAAAGAAAAAAGTGATATTTCACAAGTGTATGGTGGGGGCAAAACATGTGTAACGTAAAAGAATAAGTAATAAGCTTGTTTTAAGTGTTGTGTAGGTGGCGAAAGATGAAACAATTGAGACAATATAAACTGCTATTCAGGGGAATCTAATAAGCACATTAAATAACAACATATTGCATTCAGATTAAATCTACAGATATGTATTGAAAAATAAATGACAAGCAATTGTGAACACATACAACCTAGCTGATAAGATGCTTGCGTAAGTTAAGTTAAATCAAACAATACAAATTGTAAATGAATAAACTACTCCATAACATACAGTATGCATAATAATACATTGTTTGTCTCAATGAGTGATAATGAATACACAAAATTATCGAATGTGTTTGCTCAGTGTCAAAATGTTCCTTATTTTTTAAATGAAAATAAGTTTGCCAGTTACCAAAATGCTTCCAGATTTTCCAGCAAGAAGATTATCTCTGCCTTTGACACTGCACTACCGTCTATTCAAAATAACTAAAAAGAAACGTATGCATACAAGTACCGTACCTTTACTCAACATGCAGTATGAACTGAACATGTCTTTGTATGTACTGTATGTGTTTAGGAGATATCTTACAGCTACCTTCACACAGGTAGATGAACTGAGGAGATTCCAAATTAATATCTGTCAACAATTGAACCCTCCATTGTTATTTTGACCTGCAAATGTATCTTGCTCTCCTGGCATCTACTAGCTTCCTTACCTACTGCATGGTTAAGGCCTGATTTACAACTGCAGGCATGCAAAAAGCAACACGTTTTCTTTTTCAAGATTCTGATAAAAGCTTATTTCAATCTGCAACTGGGTCAATTTTATTGCCGTGTTCTGTTGGTGGTTTAATGTCTTCGGGGATGAATTTATCAGATCCAGTTGACTGACTGAGTGCCCTACAGCTCGTGTCTTACTCATTGGATAGGTGGAATAATGACATATTCATGTCTGGTGTGCGCCAGTGGAGCTTGCGTGCCTCTTTGGATTGCACGCTGCAGGCACGCCCCGACACTGAACCCCTGCAAGCACAATAAAAAACATGGCAGGATGCATTCCCTCCTGACCTATCAACGCACGGGATGGGACTAATAAAAGAGATATAAGTAGCCTGTCAGCTAAAGCCACGCAGAGATGACTGCAGTGGCTCTTGTTATTTTTATTGCATCTGCAGCCCCATGAAATGAAAGCTACTGTGTGATTGTTCTGAGGGGCGAGGCAAGACAATTTCTCATTCACTAGAAATGAAAGTCTAAGCCTGTGGGTTTGGGGCTGGGTATAGGAGATTGTGCTTCTGTTGCATGTGCTTTTATTAGATCTATCTTTTCATTATCTCAAACTAGGTTGTGTTAGATCTGTGAATCGCAATACCTAAGATTATCCAGAACAGCTGCTGCTTTAGAACTCTCAACTTCTTTCTCCTGTGTTGGTTCAGTTGCACTGGTGCAGTAGCTCCTTCAGTGGATATTTTTCTATGTAGAAATAAACGAACAAGACAATTTTATTCATTTGTAGAAATGTTATGCAACTATAGAATCTTCAAAATAAATAATATGAGGACATGTACGGTATAATAAGATGTTGCTGGGTTGTCTATGTGTCTGGTCAGATCTTTGTGGGGGGGGTGGGGGGTCAGAGAGGGGTGCGTGTCTTTTTGAGCTCCCTCTGATGGGAATGGAAGAGTGTTAGGGCCACTGGCGAGAAAATAAATAACATGTTCACTAGGGATGAGCCCGAATCCGAATATGTAATCGGATAAGCACGGATAATGAGTTAGATACGGATAATTTCCGAATGGTCCCGTTATTATTCGGGGATTTTATATTATTTATATTATGCGCTTAATTGACGCAGCGCGTTCCGCCTCAATGACACAACAGGTAGAATGACACTAACAGCTGTTCTGCGGTGGACATGAGAGGACCGGGCGCGTCCCGTGACCCGCGGTCTCTCTCTTTTTATCCACTGATAAACGCAGTGCGTTCGCCCTATCCCTTGAACAGAGGGTTCTACGGTCGCATTCATTAGTATCCAGCTGCAGCCCCGGAGACAAACACCCTGGCGTGACAACAAGGCGGGACAGAAGTACTGTGGTGTGACGGACGTTACCTGTATCTTAGATTTTATTTTTGCTACCTCATAAACTTCTAAGTTGTAAACAACGTCAAACAATAACAAAACCGCAGACCGATACTAAGTTTGTGTTATTTATATTGTTTTGACGATTATGTTCAGGCATCACAGCTGGGTGGTTAGGGTTAGGGCAAGGGGACAGGGAGAGGTTAGAATATAATAGATAGAACATTAGATTAGCCACGGCGATATTGAGCTCCACTCGGCTGACGGAACACCGTGGCGGCCATCTTGAGTAGATCAGGTCAAACAATAACAAGACCGCAGACCGATAGGCTACTAAGTTTGTGTTATTTATATTGTTTTGGCGACTAGGTTCAGGCACCACAGCTGGGTGGTTAGGGTTAGGGCAAATGAGTGACGTAGCAGACATGTTATGGAAGCTAAATAGTCAAAAATCACGTCCGTCACACCACAGTACTTCCGTCACGCCAGGGTGTTTGTCTCCGGCGATGCAGCTGGACTCTACTCGTCGCATTCGCTGGCGGAGAAGAGAAGGACCGATGGAATATGCTGCACCCCGAGTCACCGTCAGCCCTTCCCCGATGTATTTACATTCACTAGGCTACTGCTTAAACTCTTTCAAACACCACAACGTTTCCATCAAACTGATGCTTCAGGACCTGTTCTTTTTCAGCTGTCAATCAATGCGTATACGGCTAGGCCTACTTCAGGACCTATACAATAAAATCGGAAACTGCACACTTGACACATTAAAATCACATGTGGCTTTGTGGAAAGCTAAGATATTATTTAGGGTTTATGAGATTGGCACATACGTTGATACAGGTTGTTCCTAAATCTTAGTTTAGTAAAACAAAAGTAAAAAAGAGGGAGAGATAGAGATAAAAAAAATCATGAAATACAGCTGTAGCCTACATGTTTTTTCCAGTTTCAGATTGTTCAATTTCCCCCAGTTAAAGGGGGATCCTAGTTTAGTTAAAAGTAAAACACTGGCCCTCATTTACTAACAGTAAGTAGCCTACGCACAGATGTTGGCTGTTATTTATCAATATTTTCTTTCCCTGAATTTCTTTGTATTCTGACAAACAAATTTAGAACTTTATGATTGCTCCACTGTATCTTATGCGACACAACGTTTAACGTTGACCAACTCCGTTATTAAAGGTTTTTGTGGCATGTAAGAATGTTTCCACTCACCCAAATGAGAGGCAATAAGGAAGAGAGAGAGAGAGAGAAGAAAAGGTAGAAATATATCTGACTTTTTGACTTATATGTCAATATTAAATCAATTTGATGCTTTGAAGGGACAACAATTGCATTGACAATGAATATTAGTTTAGAAAATCAACTAAGGTGTGACTTCCTTTAATGTAGACTAATGTTAAAGAAACGTCCGGTATACGCCACGCCCACTTCTTGTTGTGTATCCGGATAAAGATACAGATAATTTTGTTGGTTGAACAGATACAGACAATGGCCGCGTTTCCCAGAATCGATCGTTATTTGGGGCCAAAGAAGGGTCGAAAGAAGGGTTCGCCAAAGAAGGAGCGTTAAGATACGGGTGTTTCCCAGATGGCTTCTTAAGTGCCTTCTTTGGAGAACGCGTAAGACGAAGCGAAAGAAGCATCGAAAGACGTTCTTTAGTGGGAGCTGTCCACCGCGGTCGTGCTGAAACTGAATAAATCGATGCCAGGCGAATCGATCACCCACCTCTTTATCAGTGCATAAGTCACACACAGCGCCCCGTGGGTGCGGGTGTGTGTGGCAACAAGTGTATCAAAGTAGTAATCAAGCCCATTAGCGCATATATACCCCGTGGATATAGGCACACACATGTGAGAATGGAAGAAAGCGGCAGCAAAAGAAACAAGCGGGCACCGTCGTTTACCGCGGAGGAGATGGGCGTCTTAGTGGACGAGGTCTGGCAGCACCGGGGAGTTTTATTCGGGGGAACAAGGGGCAAAAAGAACATCACGGTGAAGAACCGTGTTTGGCAGGCCATAGCCGAAAAGATGTCCCCCTCCAGCCCATGTGGCCTGCGTGACAGGCGTGCTGTGAGGAAGAAGTGGCAGGAGTTCCAGACCCAAACAAAAAGGAAGAGTGAGAAGCAATAATCATAGTGTGCAGGACGTTACATGTAGCCTACATCTGCTGGTTCTGTTTATTTATTTCAGCCTTCAGGCCTGAGAGTTGATATGGGTGATGTGTGGTGGTTGTGGGTTTATGGTTTAGTGCTTGGTGACTGGTGGTGATGAAGAGGTAGGGGCTGCGGGTTGTTGGACCGGGCTGAAGGCAAAATTGCAGCGGGTTGCTCTGGATGTGTGGAGACACCAGAGTGATCAGCCGTTGGATCTCCGCACGGGGCAGCCGGTACTTTGCCTGGACGGCCTGGTCTGATAGCACGTCCAGTGGGGAGAAGTGCCGACGCACGTATGCATTTATGTAAACCGTCTGGCTTTGCGCACGGCGAGGCTGTTGGTTCGCAGCGAGAAGGTGTTGTATTGCAGCCATGGTTTCTCACACGCGCGGACTTTGGCAACGCCTTTAGCAGGTGGAGCCGCTCTGAATGAGGTTCAGCTGAGTTCAATTAAATCTGTTTCTTTGATATCTGTGAAATGCCACAGGGTTGTTGATGTTTTTTTTTGTATGTGTAATAGTACTATAAACTCACATGTGTGTGGAAAACGTAAACGTCTAATTCAATAAAACATTTTTTTTCTCTACTATTAGTCTATGTTTCTTGCGCCAGTGGTCCGCATTGAGCATTGTTTTATTATTTCGAAAAGTGGAGGAAATTAATTTCCCTGACGCGCATGATCACTGACGATTTGGTCGCTAAGAAGGTTGAAAGAGTGGGTCGGCTCCGTCTTACAGTTCCATCTTAGTGAAAGTACTACTTTCGCTAAGAAGGAATCTGGGAAACGCATTCTTCTTTCACAGCGTTCTTAAGAGCGCTCCAAAGAAGTACTTAGCCCAAAGAGGCTCTTTGGGATTCTGGGAAACGCGGCCCATGCCATGACGTCTCCGCACACCCCTAATGTTCACATTGACATGACGTGGCAATGTTTATAATAGTGGAGCCAGGTGTCCAGCGGGGGGCAGAAATACCCCTTTAAACAGCCAACGTCAACACAGAGAAGAAGAAAGTAGATCAAGGCAGTTGATGGTCAACCTCGTCCTCTGCGCAGACACAGAGCAGCTGTCTTGTTCTGGCATTTGACTCATTTCTAAAAGCCATTAATGAAGAATGGAACTTAAAGAGCACCTATTATGCTTTTTCATCTTTTCTGACCTATAAATGCTGTTATAATGTTATACAGTAATGCTAAATGATACCAAAGTGTCAGATAATGACATACATGCATTTTAGACACATATTCCCTGCTTACTGTCTCAGGTGGCTGTGCACAGCCTCAACACTCCGATGGCGTTCGCGGCAGCCAGCCGCCTAGTTTCTAGATTTGTTCTACTAGATAAAGCGGATTTCCCCCCCGGCCTTCTCTGATTGGCCAGGTTCAAAGTGCAGAGGGACGTTTTTTCAGAAAGGCTAAACTGCAGTACCAAAGTTAGACTGGAAAATAGCATAATAGCTTTAACAAACTAAAGACGTTGGTGTTCGGTGTGGAAAATTGCCGGTGCAGATTTGCCTGGAAAATGATTCTGGCATTCATTCACACATGACTCCTTTTCCAGGGCATACGCTGGAACATTACTGGGTAAGGCTGAGTGTCTGAAAGGGGGTTTAATACTCATATCATAAATGATTTGTGTGCATAACGCTTGTATTACCACTGTAACTGTGAAGTGATCCACTCATTCCCATCTATTAAAACGTCGTCCAGTACAGTCAGTCAGCCCTTTCACATTATTATTTACTACAGCCTAACAGTGTGTGTGCTTACTGCTGGACCGGGCCACATTTTAGTTTCCACTGACAACAGGAGAACAAATGTGCACCCAGTCCTGATGTGTGTAGAGCCGAAATATAAGAGTGGAATGGCACTCCCCCTCCCTCCCCCCCACTTTATAGCCGTACTACCAGCCACTTTATTTCCTATAATAAAGTCCCACTTAAAGTAGCATGAAAATGACATTGCCATTACTGAGCTCCCCACTGCTGCTATCAGGCCAAAGTGCTGGAAAAACCCAGATAATTAATCAAGAGAGATGTACAAGGTTTCAGAGGGCTTGACTGTGAGAACGAAGGGGCCACGGAACATTGAATGAAACAGTGAGACAGAGAGAGTTCAGTTCAAAGCCAGGCCTGCTCTCTGCCACTCCATGCTTTTTGTAAACAGGACGTGTGTTTGAAGATACAGGGGGGAAAAGGAACACTTAAACAGTGAAGTGAAGGGTTGCATTGTACGCAACATGAGTCATGACAACTAAATATGTATAATCATTATTCATCCTCGAAATGATAACCATCACGCAGATGTGTTTTGCCCTCTCTGTCATGCTAAGCGCCCGTTGCTGAATAGTTTTTTTCGACTTCATTTTCAGTCAAACATCTGTGAATCAAACGTAAATCTAAATTATGTTTCTATGCACCTGCTTATAGGCTACATTTGGAATGTGTTCTAAGATAACGTAGCTGGGGGAAAATATTTGCTGATTTTTTTTATTTTGAAGTAGCCTGGCACTTCCAGACCTGCCGCTAGGCGCTGGTAAATTAAATTTGCTGCGCCTGTTGGTCTGGACATCTCTCCATTGAAGCTCATTAAATATGTCAAGAAATCCTGATCTGATTTGGCGGGCCAGAGCCCCTTTCATGGTACTCTGGGGCGGACGTAACCGGATGACGACAGTGACGTGCATGCGACGTCGAAACCGTGATAGTAAACATCAAAGATGGCTGCGGATATGTTGTTTGAGTTTGAGACTGCTTTGGCCTCGACCCTTTACGATTTGGAAGACGGCACTCAAATCTTTCATTAGCAAGTAAGAGGAATGTTCTGTTTTGCCGACCGACCACGGCAAAAGTTTAATTTAACAGTTAAACCGCTGTTCGCTAAACGAACGGGGCTTAATACGTCAACTTGTGCATCGCTCTGATTGGTTGTAGTGCTATCCAATTGCGTGCGGTGGCATTTGAAATGCACGAGTAGGAGCCGCCCCTTGAGTTGGAAATTACTATTGATCGTGGATATCAGAGTCTGGAGTTCCAGGCTAATTTTGAAGGTCAAGGCGGTGAGAAACTGCAGTTGAATGGGGTACAATCACCAACTTATAGACGCATCATGAAACTTTGCCAGTTGATAACTGACAATAATATACGATATAATATTTTTTTTATAATTTCATAGAATATATAGCAGGGTTTCCCACTAATGCTTTATATTGTGGCGGCCCACCACAGTTTAATTGGTCCCGCCACAGTATTAAAATGAAAAATATATATATATACTGTATATAAAAAAATAAAAATGTTTATATTAAAATAAATATATTAAGGTCCTTGTTATAAGCATTAGTTAATGTTTAATAAGTCCCTTAATAAATGTTTACTAACATTAAAGAGCACCTATTATGCTTTTTCAACTTTTATGACCTATAAACATTGGTATAATGATTTATAGTCATGTTTAACCATACTAAGAGTCAAATAATGACTTACATGCATTTAGACATATTCCCTGCTGACAGTCTGGGGTGGCTGTGCAGAGCGCTAAATACTAAATAGTTGTTAGTAAAAGCATTACAATGCAATTTTTCTCTCAAAGTGCACCATATTGATGCATTATAGTTTAATAGGTACCAAATTTTCTTTAGGGGGGGGTGGTCCAGGGTCCCCCCCACCCCACCACCACCACACACAGTTCAACACATTTCTGTGGGAAACGCTGTGTAGATTATCAGCTTTAAATGTTTTCTATGATGTCAGGGAGTGTAATGGAAAAAAAAATAATAATGTTTAATATGTTGATGTTACTCTCCCTCAGATCAGTCTGGCCTTTCTCAAATATTTGAGTGGTGGAGCCTGAAAATTACTGGGCCAAACGGGGCCGCTTCTGATTGGTTCAGTAAGTCGTTAATCTAGTGTAGCGAGACCATTCATATCTCACAAACTCATACGTCAAATCTATGTTGAAGTCACAACCAATCGAGGGCCAGGCTCCTCCCAATGGAGAATGAGAGAGAGAGAGAAATGTATGTGCAGCTAGCAAGATCTGGCTGGTCTTACCATGCTACCTCAATGAGACACAGACTTTGTTAGGACCCGTGGCACTGCATTGACGTTGGTCTGGGTTAGTTCCTCACATTTCCTGGGTCTTGTTGGAGCTGCCTAATGTTGACATAACACACGTTGTTTACTCATTCAAGAATGAGACTACATGAACTTTTATAGTCACTGAAAGTTCAGATTGACTATACAATATCAGTCGGTCATGACACAGTAGAAGAGGACAGGCTTGTTTATCTGATAATGATGTTAACAATAACTTTTAAATGGTGACAAATAGTCCCATAAAAAAACATTATTGAAATGATGAGTGTGCATGTGTTTTGTCTCCCTCTCATACTGTGTCCAGCTGGCATGGTTTGTGTGTGTGTGTGTGTGTGTGTGTGTGTGTGTGTGTGTGTGTGTGTGTGTGGCTGAACAGGAGGAGCGTGGTTGATCCTCTCAGAAGGTGGATGCCCTGGTTGTGGGATGGAGTTGTCATCAGTCATTGTCCCCCTCCACACCGGCCCCCTACCCATCTCTGCAGCCAATCATATGCACATTAGTCTTTATTTCTTCCTTTAATGGCCAGGGACCCACTCAGTCTTCACATTGGTTTTTATCTCTAGAATCGACAGGGCATGGCAACCCTCCAGCAAGATACTTCCCCATTAATTTCTGAGCTCAAATAACACACACACACACACCACACACACACACACACACACACACACAACAATCACCACTATTGTAATATAACATGTGTCTTATTTAACCCTCTTTCACCAACCTATTGTACATACATGGATACCGACAAGGGTCCCTGGTGACCCCAGGCATAAAGTAGTGAAATAAACAACCATCATAGCAACAATTTCTATTTTTTCATTCTAAAAACCTTATTAGCTATGTAATTAATGTCATCTGATAAAAAAGAAAAAAAGATTGTTTGCTAATAATGCTAATTAAGGTTCCAGATGCATTCTATCATAGCAATAAGTATCCCAATGTGTTTCTAATGGCCAATGTGTTTGCATGTGGTTCAATAGTTTTAGCCAAAATCTTTTCCGGGCGATGGCCATATTGGATATGGTTGCTATGGTGACCAAAGGGCTTGCTGGTTTGGGTGATCAAACCAAATAATCAGAGCATGTCCTGGCCAACATCAGGGCAAAATGTGGTGATTTTAGACTGATTACTAAACATCCCTAAAGACCTTGATTATTGACCACTTTTCAGAAATGGCCTTTCAGTGTTATACATTGAGTGATTGCACAAGTTTCGCTACCACTGCTTGACAGCTATCACGTATCTATATTTACACTCACCGGCCACTTTATTAGGTACACCTGTTCAATTGCTTGTAAAACAAATAGCTAATCAGCCAATCATATGGCAGTAATTCAATGCATTTAGACGTGGTCAAGACAACATGCTGAAGTTCAAACCGAGCATCAGAATGGGGAAGAAAGATGATTTAAGTGACTTTGAACATGGCATGGTTGATGGTCCACTGTTGTTTACTCCAAATTCTGACCCTACCATCTGAACTTTGGACCTGGAATTGAGACAATTGTTTCTCAGATTTTCCAATCTTCTATGTTCCAATATTGGTGATCCTGTGAGAATTGAAGCCTCAGTTTCCTGTTCTTAGCTGACAGGAGTGGCACCCGGTGGGGTCTTCTGCTGCTGTAGCCCATCTGCTTCAAGGTTGGTCGTGTCTGCGTTCAGAGATGGTATTCTGCATACCCTGGTTGTAACCAGTGGTTATTAGAGTTACTGTTGCCTTTCTATCATCTCAAACCAGTCTGCCCATCCTCCACTGACCTCTGACTTCAACAAGGCATTTTCCCTACACAACTGCGCTCACTGGGTATTTTTATTTTTCGGACCATTCTCTGAAACCCTAGAGATGGTTGTGAGTGAAAATCCCAGTAAATCAGCAGTTTCTGAAATACTCAGAACAGCCCGTCTGGCACCCTCAACATTGCCATGTTCAAAGTCACTTAAAACCTCTTTCTTCCCCATTCTGTTGCTCGGTTTAAACTTCAATAAGTTGTACTGGGAAAAAAAACTTACTTTGTAAATATTACTGTGATGTCTTTTACTGTGACATCACAGTAATATTTACAAAGTAAGTTTTTTTTTAACCCTATATTTCTCTTTCTGTGATGTCACGAGAAGGAGAAATATAGGGTTTTAAAAAACACTCTTTCTGCCTTTTCTCAGGCTAGGATGAACCGATTTTAATTTTTTTGGCACATTTATACTACATAGGATCTCAGAATTCAAGACACTTTCATATTCAAAACGGTGAAGTAGGCCTTTAAATGTTACTCGGAGCTGCTTTAACAGGAATTTTGGGAATAAACGGGAATTTACTAAATTCAAAGCAACCCACATGCACTAAATCCTTCTAACTATGTTATGTCAGTCCTGGCAAACGTTCTAGGCAGTAAAAGCAGTTTTTCAAATAAGTTTTGTAATATTCATGAACATTTAATTTCAAATTAGATTTTTTTTAAAGCTTATTGAAACACCCAACTTGATATCATATATTGATTTTTACTAGACCAGGTTTACAGAGGCTTAAACAGTGATTTTAAATATAGCCGGGGAAAATATATTTTAGCATAATCTTGTCAAAAACAACCAGATTTCATGCAAGTACACTTGACAAGTTGCACATAGCACACGGCTTACTGCAGGGGTACTGAGGCCACGCCCCCTACATGCACTGTGCATTTTGCCATCACATGGGGGGCAATTTACTTTATTTATCGAATGGGTTGGGTCAGACAGATGAGTAATATTTTACTCAACATTCATCTTTTTGTTGTTCAGTGAATTTATTGATTTTTCATAAAATAATTAAAACTTGATAAAGTTCTACTTACAAATAATTTGGTTCAAATGTAATGATTTTTAATTGTATTAGTTTGCATGGATGTCTGCCTATGACCAAACATAGTGTTTATATGTTTAGATTTATGTTTGGATATGAAAAAAAAAATCATTTAAATTACCCCCATTTAGTTAAGTCATAGGCCTATAATTCCCAATTTTGAATATTCCCAAAATTCCCGAGCGAAAGTTCCTGTCGAAAGTTTCCTGGAAATATACTGGAAACTTTCCACCCCTTTGCAACCCTATTGGGGATATAAGGTAATACCAAAAATATTAGGGTCGATGAGGTAAGGTTGAAAATTGCCGAAGTTTCCCTTCACGTTTTCACATGACTGGTCCCCACAGAAATATTCCCAGGTTGTAAGTTCCCAGAAGCAGTCCAGACTGAGTTAAAGTGCTTGCCATATTGAAGAAGGGGAGTTTGAGTCCATCAAACCTTTAGATACAGAGACCTGCTGACCATTGTGTTCATGATACCATTGTCAAGGCTGCATGTGATTGTTCTTTGTAGTTTGCCCGTTTTCTACCTTAAGCAGGTTTATCACAACCTATGAGGCCGTTTATTTCTTCTATTCATGTCACTTCAGAACAGCACATGTTTGCATAAGCAGAAGCCTCTGTCCAACACAATGTTTTCATTGTCATTACTTTATTTCTCACGTCTTACACAATGACCGTGGTGAAATGAGAAATGCGTCTTAAATTGAAATTGTATTTTTCATTAAGTCTTTATATACTCAGCACAGATGGAGAGAGGTTACAGGAGCAAATGTCACTTATTGTTTCCCCTGGATTCTTTCTTCCCCACTAGCGCTCTTCATTATGGCTATATTTATTGAGAAACGCAATTGTTCTTTTTTAAAGCTCTGTTTTTGTCGGCCTACGGAATGGCTGCTCTGAGGGGACTGCGGCAGCCGCTCACAATAAATGAGATGTGGCATGGCAATCTGTGGTAAGAGGCTCAGGTCATAATAAGTGCCCTCATACATAAATTACCTAGTTAATGCACAGCTAATCATCCAGACAGACGGAGGGCAGCACCCACTGCTAATGTGTATGTGCAGTTACATTGCATAAAATAAGACTGACATCAGCAAACAGACACATACTGATGGAGGTATGCCTGTGTCTCCAAATGCAACTTTGTAAACGACTCACAAGGTACATTGAGAAACCCATAATTCTCTTAGTCTTATTTGAATTCCTTCTGACATCCTAAAATGGCAAATTAATTCACATAACACCATAACTCAAAAAAACTGACAACTTTCAGACAACAAAAATAATTTAAAGTGACACAAAAACTGCTCTCAGAGTTATATGTAGCCAGCATTTAAAATATCCTGACAATAGCAATCTTCCCAATGCAGCTCTGACACACAAATTGAGACTTCATACAGTAACATTGTGGAACTTGGAATGCATCTTAATCCCTTAGCACTAGTAATGGGTATCGTTAGGATTTAATTGACACATACAACAATACTGATTTTTCTTATCAATACCGATACTTATTGATATTCATATTGAAATTGCTCTCCATAATGTGTTGCAAAATATAAGACGAGACATGGAAAGATTATATATATTTATGTATGGTTATTTTTGGTAGAAATAACCAGTAAGATTGCTACAGCTTTCAGAAATGCTGCACTGCTTCAGATTAATAATGTTGTCTCTGTAAATTATCAAGTTGATGGTTTGACTCACTTTTTTAGCTTTATTCCATCAAATATAGTTAAAAGTGAAGTAAGCAATTTATTTATGTTAATATTGTTATGATAGCTCGGGATGACCC
Source organism: Ammodytes dubius (assembly GCA_026122265.1). Lineage (NCBI taxonomy): Eukaryota > Metazoa > Chordata > Actinopteri > Uranoscopiformes > Ammodytidae > Ammodytes > Ammodytes dubius. The sequence continues at coordinate 1,454,305 of CM047509.1, read as the reverse complement.
AAACGCAAACAGAAAACCCAGGTAGTCAGTTTAGAACAATGATTATTTCAGGCAGGCTGGCAGACACTGGACGGCTGAATGGCGTGGCGAGCAGAGGCAAGTGGATATCTGGAACCCGCAGGCAGGCGAGCAGGAAAGGTGAACAGCGGAGGCAACTGGTACGGAAGAAAAGAGGAGCAGAGTTAACACTAACTCCAACTGAGACTTAGAAGAAAACAACAAACATAGGTAATCCTGCTCTCGGGTAATTTACCGCTCTGGTACGTAGTATACTCTGGCGCTGAATGACTGGAGTCCACAGGCTTAAGTAAGAGAGGTCTGATTAGCCAACGATCCACACCTGGAGCAGTCTGCCCTGGAGTGTCGCCACGCCCACATGCCAACAGGGAGACAGACACATGGGAGAACAAGAGGAACAGACAGACAAGGGAAAACATACAACACATACAGAGGAGAAGGAGAGACTGCCGAGCCGTGAGTCATGACAAATATCATTGTAAAATCGCTCTTTATTCATACAGTGATCACTTATATAGTGTGCACATTTCATAAAGCCAATCTCTCAGTCACTCGCTCTGCATGTAAATGGCAAATAAACTTTTCGGGGATCCCACTACTGATAACCAATCAGAAGAGAGAACGCTACAAACCGGCACCCGTCTCACTGCCGGTGCACGTGCAGAGCAACAGATGGGTGAATGTCTATTCGCCTACAATGGCGGAGCAGTAAAAATCCTTCCCAATGTCTGTTTTGATGTTTTTTATCATGTTTTATCACACTTATAGGATCTGAGATGATGCTAGATAACTCACTGCTTGAAGACCACAGTGCATTGACGTGGGGACGAGGGAGGGGACTGCTAACTGCAGTCACTGACAGGAAGTTAGCTAAACTGACCATTCCGTTTACTGAACCTTCAAGTGAGTCTGGACTGCAGAAAGTAAACTTACACTTAAACAACATACCAATAGCAGCTTCATTTGTCAAGAAGCGTATCCATATTTCGCTACTGACTAGTCAGGTACCGGTACAAATGAAGTTCTCAATACCCATCCCTACATTTGCATCTGGAAAAAAACAGTTGTGCGTTTCTCATAAAACGACAATGTCAAAAATATTCAGCAAACAAACAGTGAAGTGGTCCTCATAAAAAGTAGTGCGTGTAAGTGGATGTGTCTTCTTCCTGTGTGCCATAGATGCTTCTAACACATTCAAATCTCTGAACAAACTATCTATGGTCCAGTTGTGTGTAAAGCAAGCACATAAAAAAACATTTTCATGCCATTCACCACACATTTACATCCACTTATATTAATAAAGGAATAATGAGCCCACCTGGTGGAAATCTAAGAACTGTGAGATTCATTTTGTATTCAACACGGCTGCTGGTTAATGATCTTTTAATGTCATCATGAATCGTGAAGAAGTGAATTGGTGATATGGGCACTATAAACAAGCTGTGTGTAATGTTCACTGTGTGCGCTGGGAGATTGTTCTTTTCACTGTTCTAATGAGCGACACACATAATTGATATGTAATTGGATGTTTAGGGGCATTGCTGGTTCTATTTACAGCACCATGTGGGAGTGGGAATGCATTCTGCATGTGCCATTGGTTGAGATTCAAAACAAAACCAGGTGAATGTGGTTAATAGCTCAATGAGAACAATGTATATGTCTGTCATTTGTACTTTCACAGTTTTAGTTGTGAAGCCATACAGACGTCTAAGCATCTGGCCTGAGGTTTTGATAAGGAAGAGGAACGTTGGAATTGAAAAAAGTTTAAAGTTAGCTCTCTGCTATCAGTTGTGAACCACTTCTCCAGTGCTCATGCTTTGAGTGGTTTAGGCATTCGCAGACTGCTGATGTCGGCTGTTTCTCCTCGCTCTATTCAGTCCCTTATCCAGGGTTCTTGCTGTTTCACTAATGAACTTTTTCCACACAGCTGCTGTCTCTACCCAGTTATCACCACATTCACTCCAACACAATTACTTATTGGGTTGGATGATAACAACTGAACCATCGCCATGACAAGTTAGCAAACTCCTCCCTGCTGATCAAGGCTATGAATTTGGCTGAACGCTCCGGAACATTTCCAGGAAGTGAAACTATGATTTTTTGGGTTGTAGAACTGCTATTTAAAGAACAATACCTTCCACATTCATATATACTCATCAGCCACTTTATTGTACCATTTCAATTTCTTGTTAAAACAAAAAACTAATCAGCCAATCACATGGCAGCAACTCAATGCATTTAGGCATGTAGACCTGGGGCCGTATTACAGAAACTTCCTAACTCACAATTCCTATCTTTCAGTTTTTCACAATTGTTTAAACACAGTTTTTGGAACATTAGACACAATGTGCACAATCTGTAACTAATTTACCAACTGCTTAACCAATTCTGCTGAACTCCAAACACATTTCCTGCCTTAAACTCATATTTTCATTCAAGAACACACATCTTTCACAACATTACACACAATGTTCTATACATTGCACACTCTTCCTGAATTCTCTCTCTTGGTGATCACACAGACACACTGCCAATCAAATTTCTAAACTCAAAAGGCTGTTGTGCAATTAGCAATCAGCAATTTGCTATATAAGGGTCACAGTTGAGCATATGGTTTGTTTAGAGAACAATGGATGGTGGCAACAGGAGAGGAGTGAGAGGAAGGGGACAAAGAGGACGAGGAGGACGAGGAAGAAGAAGAGGTGGAAGACAAGGAGGAGGAAGAGGGCAAGGAGGAAGAGGACATGGAGGAAGAGGACATGTAGGAAGAGGACATGTAGGAAGAGGACATGTAGGAAGAGGACATGTAGGAAGAGGACAAGGAGGAAGAGGACATGTAGGAAGAGGACATGTAGGAAGAGGACATGTAGGAAGAGGACATGTAGGAAGAGGACAAGGAGGAAGAGGACATGTAGGAAGAGGACATGTAGGAAGAGGACATGTAGGAAGAGGACATGTAGGAAGAGGACATGTAGGAAGAGGACAAGGAGGAAGAGGACAAGGAGGAGGAAGGTGGCGAACCGTAATCTCTGATGAGATTAGGGCCACTGTCATAGATCATGTGGTCAACCATGGTTTGCCCATGCGGGAGGCTGGCCTGAGGGTCCAACCCAATTTGAGTCGCTTCTCGGTTGCCTCAATAATTCGGACTTTCAGAAATGAAAATAGGTAAGAAACCTACTCGCTTTACTGTAGTACTGCATATCAATACAGTATTCATTTACAGTAGTGTTGCAAGGACCTCGCTGTACTTTTACTAATGTATCTATTTGTATATTTTGCAGAGCTGCAAGATTACCACACTGTGGTGGGAGAGGAAGACTCCTCACAGATGAGCAGGAGACTGCAGTTGTCAATATGGTGCTGGCGAACAATGTCATAACCCTCCGCCAAATCAAAGAAGCAATCATTGCAGACCAAAATGTCTTCCAAAATCTTGCAACAGTGAGTTTGTCTACACTGGACCGTGTTCTCCAACGCAATTCGATGAGGATGAAGCAGGTATACAGGGTTCCTTTTGACAGGAACACTGACAGAGTCAAGGAGATTCGTCATGACTATGTGCAAGTAAGTCCTATACATTCCACAACTGTGTCCTATCAGCACTGACACATTACTGTATTGTACTACAGTAATCCAATGTTGTCCTTTCCAATGTTTCACAATAGCTATACTCTATTGACCACTCTTGATGTGTATTATTGTCATGCTGTCTGTTTCAGAGAGTTCTGGATCTAGATGCAGAAGAAGACCTGCATGAATTCATCTTCATTGATGAAGCGGGGTTCAACCTGCAAAAAAGAAGGCGCCGGGGCAGAAATATTATCGGACAGCGTGCTATTATTGAAGTCCCTGGCCAGCGTGGAGGGAACATAACGATGTGTGCTGCCATCAACCACCGCGGCGTCCTCCATCACCATGCCAACCTGGGCCCCTACAACACTGCCCTTCTTATCACATTTTTGGACACTCTGTACAACAATGTTGTTCAACCAGACCAAATGGAGGATGCAGTCATCAGGTTTGTAGTTGTGTGGGACAACGTCAGTTTCCACCGGGCTGCTCTGGTCCGTGATTGGTTCAGGGTCCACCCTGAATTTTCCGTCCTGCATCTCCCTCCATACTCTCCCTTCCTCAATCCTATTGAGGAGTTTTTCTCCGCCTGGAGGTGGAAGGTGTACGAGAGGAATCCACAGACAAGGATCCCACTGCTGCAAGCCATGGAGGACGCATGTGGTGATGTGACTGCTGAGTCCTGTCAGGGCTTCATGCGCCATTGTAGGCGATTCTTCCCCCGCTGCTTGGCCAGGGAGAACATCGTTTGCGATGTAGATGAGGTCCTGTGGCCAGACAGGGACCGAAGGCAGGATGCAGCCTAGTTTTGTTTATTGCTTATAGTATTTTCTGTTACTGTATCTCTAATTTCATCCGGTTTCATCCCGACTGCATATTTTTGTTACAAATAAAGTATTTGTTGTTATTGTAAAGTATTGTGTTTTCTATTTTTGGGTATACGTAAAAACATTAGTATATGGTAATATTTTACATTCAAAGGCATAATTCTACTGATACTGTAAAACATTCATAGTGTTTTGCATTTATACTATAGTGTTTTCCATTTTGCACACCAGTGTTCAATGAGTGCTAGAAATGTCTAGTCATATGATGTATGTGTTTGTCATTTGAAAAGAAAACACAATTTAGTGAAGAGTTAACACTGTTTTGTGGGTAGAGTGTGCTTTTGCAAGAGAAGTGAAGGATTGTGCATTTTGTGTTTGAGTTTTGAAAATTGTGTTTAGGGTTTTGAAAAATTGAGGTAGTCTATCAGGAAATGTGTTTAAGCAATTGTGAAAAACTGTAACTGTTTGGTAACCATGGTAATTAGAGTTAGGACCTGATTTAGGAAAATAGCCATTACAGATGAACAGTTCCTAAGTCAATGTTCCTATCTTAAGTCAAGATAGGAAAAGTGTATTACAGAAGCATCCTAACCAGAATCTTAAATGTCTCCTAACTTTAGGATAACCCTTCAGCCAGCCTAACTTTTCAGTTATGCCTCGTTTCCACCGAGTAAAGTTCGCTGGGGGATAGATAATGCTGTGGGCTTGTTTCTCTGGGTTTGGCCTCAGCCCCTAAATTCCAGTTAAGGGAAATCTTAATGATTCATCTTAAAGCCTTTGCACACCGGGCGCGACGCGAATAAACGCCACGTAAAAGCGAATGTTTTGAAATGTGAATTTTGTCGGGTCTGACTTTAAGAAGCGACGTCCCAGAAAAATCGAACTCAGTTCGAAAAAATAAAAAACGCAAATTCGCGGTGCGAAATGACGGCGCTGGTGTGGAAGCTTGTATTGACTCAGCATACGTTCGTTAATTAACGGATTAATCGCACAAATAAAACGCTCCCGGTGTGCAAAGGCCTTTACCAATCAATACATTTTGGACAATTATATGCTTCCAACTTTGTGGGAACAGAGAACAAAGCAAGCTCCATAAAGGCATGGTGGATGAATTTGGTGTGGAAGAACTTGACTATAGCGCCCCCGCACAGAGCCATGCCCTCAACCCCATCCTACACCTTTGGGATAAACTAGAACAGAGATTGTGAGCCAGGCCCTCTGGTCCAAAAGCAGGGTATGACCTCACACATGCTCTTCTGGATGAATGGGCAAACATTCCCACTCACACACCTCAACATCTTGTAGAAAGCCTTCCCAGAAGAGTTGCACAGGGGGGGGGGGGCAACTCCATATTAATGCCTATGGATTTAGAATGGGATCTTATTCAAATCTCCTGTAGAATACGTATAGGTTGCCCAATACTTTTTTCCATTATAGTGAGAAACGTACCCTTAATGGTATAAAATATCGCATTTCTTATGTTAAAGTACAGTATACAGACAACCTGTTTAACTTAGAGTATCTCATTTCTCTCACCCTTTTTCTCTGTGCCTTGATAAACGCTTTCCTTTGAGCTCCGTCCTCAGCTTAGAGAAACAAACAGGCTGTCAAGGCTTGTGTCTTCAGCTCTAATACTCCTGATCAAAGCAGTGTGTTCTTCAGGGAGCTGGGATGAGTCAGTCAGGCCTAGAAGCAGACACACAGGTACCTCACACACAGACAGCAGAGCATTGGCCTCATGAAAGAGAGCACAGCTTACCTTATGCTGACGCTGTCTGTCTGCTGACAGGAGTATCTTTTCATTCAGGCATCAGTTGGGTCTGGCAGGGCTCAGTGTGCATGTGATATGAAGCTTGAGTCTGTACATGGAAAGATAATACCTTGAAAAATACATTGTAATTCTAAAATTCGGATTAGACAACAATCACAACCAAGACTATACCAATACCAAACAACTAATTACTTTACAAACCACATACAAATAAATAACCATTGTGTTACAGCTACCATTCATGCTCCAGCAATGTAACTGCTTTTGGCAGATTTGAGTCTTGGTGGCAATTTATATTTTATAGTCACTGCAAAGATTGAACTTCTTTGTCTGGACAACCAGGGACGGTCAAAGGTCCTTAATGCTTTTGAAAAACTGAGTTTACAGTTTTTCACAATTGCTTACAAAAGCATACATCGTGTTTGTTGGGTTGGTGCTTTGGTTTAGGGCATGGTTACAAAAGTTAGAGGTTGTGATGCTGTGGTCATAGCAGTCACTTTTAGTGTTTACAGTATTCGGCAAAAACTGTATTTGTACCAAAATGTGCAGTCTACTGTAAATCACAGCAAACAGGAGCTCATCTCTGACCCTTCTATAGCTAACTGCACAAAAGCCTTTTGAGTTTATAAATGTGATTGGCAGTGTGTTCTGTGTGAATACCAAGAGAGATAATTCAGGAAGTGTGTGCAAGATATAGATAATTGTGTGTAGTGTTGTGAAAAATGTGTGTTTTGGAATGAGAATATGAGTCTAAGGCAGGAAATGTGTTTGGAGTTCAGCAGAATTGGTTAAGCAGTTGGTAAATTAGTTTCAGATTGTGCACATTGTGTCTGATGTTCCAAAAAATGTGTTTAAACAATTGTGAAAAACTGTAAAATCTTAATATTTCCACTGTAGCTAAAAATAAAAAAACATCCTCAGGTATTTTGTAGTAAGTAGTAGTTTATCCTACCACAAACTTTTAAATATTTCTGAGAGTCTCATTTTTCCTCTGATGATCATGAATGACATGTGACAGCAAACAAGACCATCAGTGCAAAGAACGCTATTTGTACATAGATTTTCTTACGCTCACCCAGGAACAACAGCTTGCATAGTAAAAACACTACCGATTGTGTCCAAAGGCGGGGTGCAAGAATGAACACAAACTGAAAGTTCCTCAGAGCTACTTTAATCACGACTGTAAGGGAGTATGATCAGATTTGACCCAAACAAAAAAACTAAATCAAAAACTGTCTTTAGGATTTGGCCTGAATTTAGCTAAATGCTGTTAGTGCACATCATACCGTACTCTCCGGTCTTCCTCTTCCACTCAGCCCACGGTGCCTCCCGTCCGCCTGGTTACCATGGGGTCCAGGGCATTCAGCCGATCTGCCCCCCACCTCTGGAACGCCCTCCCACCAGACATCCATAATTCTGACACCCTTTCCACTTTCAAGTCCCATCACGAAACACATCTTTTTAAACTGGCATATTCCGTCTAATCATTGTCTATCACCCATTTCACCCCACCTGTGTAAATTGTTTAAATGTGTCTTGTTCTGTTTTTTTATTATTGTTGTTTTGTTCTTTTAACTATGCCCTATAAGGTGACCTTGAGTGCTTTGAAAGGCGCCCTCAAATAAAATGAATTATATTATTATTATTATTATTATTATTATTATTATTATTATTATTATTATTATTATTATATTATTATTATTTTATTATTATTATTATTATTATTATTATTATTATTATATTATCACCTTTGTTTTACAATTGAACACTGGTCACTTCTAAACTGTGCAACTGACTGTTGGAGTAACACAAGCTTTGTCAGGATTGTAAGACTGAGAGAATGGGTTTACTTGTTCACTTATTCTTGTCCTAGAGGTACAGTGTGATAGCCTGGTCCAACCAGACCATCGTACTTCATTTCATTAGTACAGAAGGTCTGGAACTGCTCTATTGGCAAACGTTCACTCACTTGGAGGCGGGTGTCTGTTGAAGTTTAAAACTATTGGATCTGCCCAGTGCCACTCTGGATTAACCAACCAATCGCATAACGTTAGGCCGTGACGTATGTCATGAGCCGGCTTCTGACGGTGCGTTCCAGTTGTACTGGGAACTTGGAAATTTCCGACTTCACTACATAATGTAGTCTATGGATCTACCGGTACCTGGCAACGGTAACTTGCTAGAGCCTAACGTTTAGTTATTTGGACGAGAAAGGTTTTAGGCGTCCATACTTTCCCGAGCAGATGCACTGGAACACAGACAGGTCGGAACTCAGAACTACCAAGACGGAGTTCCGAGTATAAAGGAACGCAGCATTCAACTGAAACTGGCGTGTGACTTCGACGTCATCGTTCTCAGCCACTCACTCTGTTCGCTGATTGGACGGCCAAAAGTCTGGCTGGAGAAGGAACCCATGAATATACCGCAGCCCCAGACTGACTTCTGAAGTTAAATGAAAATAGAGCGGAAGTAGGTAGGTGGGTGGAGCCAGGCTAGCAGTGTGAAGGATCATGTATTGGTATTTTTTTTAGAACAGACAAGTATGTATTAATGAGTTTATACGCGCTTAAAGTTTAGTACATTGGAGTGGGAACTGAGGCCGCCACGTTGACAAACTGAACGGCCTTACATGTTTTAATATATTGTGAGCGTCCTGGGGAAATGCACCTGTTGGAAGACCAAGAAGAAGAAGTACTATGGAATAAATAACTAAATACATCTTCACCTTAACAATTGATAGTGTGAAAATACTTGAGGTAGTGGTGGATGATGCCATCTTTAGTAACTAACTTCTTGTCCTTGATGGCCACTGTAGCTTCTGTAATTATTCAAAAGGGAGGGGGTTAGCAAGGTATTGTTTCAACCTGAAATCTCACCACTAGATGCCACTAAATATTCCGACACACTGTCCCTTTAATGGGCGTTTCACACAGGGCGCGTTTGTCGCCCCTGGCAATGAATTCTCAATGGAGGGGCGAGCGGGCAGAGAGAAGGCGCAGCGTTCTGTCAGGCAGCACAACAAGTGGGCGCACTCCCGTGGAACTGTCGCTACCGTGCTCGTCTAACGCATGCACGCTCTTAGGAGCCGTTGGAAAAGTTGAGAACTGTTTATCTTTTTGTCGCAGCGGTTGAACAATCACAATGGCGCTCCTCCGCCCGTCACTTCACACAGGGAGCGCAAAGTGAAGCCGCGGGGCCAGGTCACAACGCGAGCGGAATGTCGCCTACCGTGTGAAACGGCCTTTAATGTGTAGTATTCCATTCCAACTCCCCTCCCTTCCAGCTCCTTCAGAGGCTGCCTTGCCTTAACAACAACATTGGTCACTGACTACCTGACCAATTGTTGTTACTAACGTCAGGAACGCTGCCTGTAGCTGATTGGTTGGAGAAGTGTTGGTGGTCTCGGTCCGACTCCCTCTGTATACATGGCCTTTTACGGAGCCTAGTCTGTGTATAAACACCAGACTTCAGCCCACACTGTACGGCAGGTAGCTGCTGGTGAGGAAATAATCACTGATTTAGATAAAAGTTGTTTAGGATTGCTTTCTCAGCACTTAAATCCAGTTCCAGGTATACAATATTAAAAAGTCCTAAACTTGGCCTTCTAAAACATGCATATGCATAGAACACGCACGCACGCACACACACACACACAACACACACACACACACACACACACACACACACACACACACACACCACACACACACACACACACACACACACACACACACACACACACACACACACACACACACACACACACACACACACAGTGTATTTAAATGACACCCCCTCAGACACACACATAGATGGAGTGCAGTGTGCACAGTCCCATCATGGGCTGTGATATTAAACACTTTGGCTTCATCATCGGGGCAGACGTGTGTTGCAGAGTCCATTTTGTGAGGGGAAAACACGGCGTAAATCTGAAAGAGTGCGGGGTAATTTCAGGAGCCCGGCTGACACTGCAGTAAAGGGATGATGAGGTATATAGAGCCAGCCCCCGGGGTGCCTGGCAGCTCCTCAATAGAAGTGTCAAACTGACTTACAGGGGAGCTTTCACAGCCAGTCGGACTCAGTCAATGTCGATGCTCCATCGAGGAAGCACAAAAAGCACAGATGTACTTACGTCTGCCAAGTGTGACACTAACAATGAGAGTCTCACTTTCTCTCGTGCACACACACACACACACACACACACACACACACACACACACACACACACACACACACACACACAACACACACACACACACACACACACACAAATACACACAGTACAGAGAGAGAGAGATAATATAATTAATTTAAATCAATCTTAATGGATTGATGGACATTTTGGAGAGACAGAGGTGAAATGGGGCAGATAGTGGAGACATGCAGAGAACGACCACCGTCCGGATTTGGACCTGTGGTCTGCTGCTTCTGAGGACTGAGCCTCTATGGCCGGGCGGCCGCTCGCCTGACATTAAACACATCCTCCATTCCAACCCAGAAACAGCCATTCTAAGCTGGTCACAACAACTAGAGACTGTAAGTCATTAGAAAGCTCTATCCATGCAGTATGGGATGGTGATCACAAATAAAAAAGATTCTTAAGGTTTGGAAGGAAGAGATAGCCCCCTGTTTAGACATCTGCCGCATATAGTTCTCCAGTACTTTATATATGGAGACAATTCGTTATGAGATTTCAGGGAAAAAACAGAGACATTTAAACAGATATGAGAGCCTTTCCTGGACTATATAACACTACTGAAGGGACCTACATGACTTTTTATTTATATTAAATTCATAAAGAACTTCTCTTCAAGTTACCTATGGTGTGTTTGTTTGAAGAGAAAGAGAGAGAAATTGTGTGAGGATAACGCATGCTAGAATGTGGCGGAGCACCACTACGAATAGGTGGTTTGCATAGGAAGGGGGCAATTTTGCGCTGAATTTTGGAATATTCCCTCATTTACATACAGTACATGCAACTGGGTTCAGTTAGAGTTCATTTCTTTGCACATGCTTTGTGAATTGGACGCTACCCTTTTCAATCATCTGGTAAATGGACTTGACTTCTATAGCGCTTTTTAGCCTATTTTCTCAGCCCCAAAGCTGAGAAAATCGGCTTCCACATTCACCCATTCATACACACACCCATGGCAGTAGCTGCCATGCAAGGTACCTTCTGAACCATAGGGAGCAATTTAGGGTTCAGTGTCTTGCCCAGGGACACTAACGGCCCCCACACACATCCTACCTCTACTGCGCGTCTACCTCGCGTCTGCGTCTGACTTTTGGTCACAGACTGTGAAATCAACGTAGAGCGAGCACACATCCAACCTCAGACGCACTGCTGAGGCACGTCGGAGGCACGTCTGCAGCGCCGCTCCCCTTCACCTCAGGAGGCTCGCCTATTTTTTTCTGAGAGCAGCGCGTCTCTCTCGCGTCTCTGTGCTTTAACTGATAGAGAAATACTCTGCTGACAGTCATACCAGCAGCATTCAGTCTAGTTACACGTTTAACCGGTGTGTTTATTTCAAAATAAAACATCCCTCAGTCGTATACGCGAATAATCCCTTTATTTCACGATTTAATTGTGCAATCAAAATCCGAGGGATTTAAAACCTAATTTTCAATTAGTTCTGGCATTTCATTTTTGGATAAATGACACATATAGAGATCCAATATAGTGAAGAAATAAAAAAGATCATGATGAGCGCAACAATTTTCCGTTGCTCTATCTGTGTCTACGGCCTTCTTCTTCCCCGACCTCACCCCCCTCTCTCTCTCCCGTATAAATCAGTAAAGTGATTTTTGAAATACTCTGCTGAGAGTCATATTGACTTCATACTGGAAGCTTTCGCTGTAGTTTCACCATTTCCTGGTGTGTCCCCTTCAAATAAAAATTCCAACAAGCGAAAATATGGCAAAAGAAAAGAAAAAAAATGGCAATGGGGCGCACGGATTACTGTCCAGACTCAATATAAATCATATGCATCATAGATGACATGAAATAACTTCATTTTTAATGGGAATTATCTATGAAAACTCTATGTAGAAAGATAGGGCTTTTAGAAGCAGCGCTGCAGCAGCAGCAGCTGCTGAGACGTTGCATGTGTGGCCGAGAAAAGTCCGAGAGAGGCAGCAGTAAGGTAACGCGACGCGCTCCAGAGGTAGACGCAGGATGTGTGTGGGGGCCGTTAGGCTGTGTCTTGATTCAGGGGTTGCACCCTATGTAGGCTGCATTTGAAGACCGATTGCGTCATAGCGGCACAAAGGCTGTCCCGTTTGCAAGGCTCTTTGCAAGGCTTCTCATATGCAGCCGTGAAATGCAGCCTTCGTTTCACGGTTTTGAAGGCTGCATCAGATGGATCCTTCGTGGCCCAACATATCCCAAGATTCATTGCGTTTTTTTCAGAGATGGCATAAAATAAAATAAAAAATAACAAAACAGCAACGTGTTGCTCCATCTTCTTAACTTTTATCTTCCTTTCTTTTTTTCTTTTCGTCTGGTAGGCAACTTCTTTTTCTTTTTTCCTCTGTTGACAGGGCTGTCTCCGTTGGCAGCAATCAGGGTTGCTAGGCAGCACAGGAGCGGCGAGTCGTCACGCAAGGTAACGGCTTGTTACGTGAACCGGAAATGCTCGTAAACGGAGACCTGCGGAGACCATCTCGTTTAACAACGCTCGTTGGCCTTAAAACCGGCCTTAAAATCGGCCTTCATAGGCTATAGCCTTCATAGACCGCGAGACTGCGTCCTACCTAGGGTGCAACCCCTGAATCAAGACACAGCCTTAGACATGTGGCGGGTAGGCAAGGGATCGAACCTCCGACCCTGCACTCCAGAGGCGATCTCCCTACCCACTTCACCACTGCCGCCCCTTTGCACAGGTTAAGCCGCTGGAAACGCAGCACAAACCTTTGGTGGATATTTGGCACTCACTGATCTGCTGCACTTCATGATGTGATTGGATTCCAGATGTTATTCACAAGCAGGAGTGAAAGCAGAAGTAAAAGATGTAACAGTTTGGGCTCTCGACCACAGAGTCTTGGCTTCACTTGTGCAGAATACACAATGACACTCTTCATTATCAGAATGCTAATCTGTCCTTACACATGTAACTTGCGCATTCATACCTCTACTCTGAAACTGTCAACATTACAGACGTGGTTATTTCAAGCTGAGGCTTAAATGTGTCTACATTTATAAATAAATAAAAAAGCTGTTAGCAGGGCCCAGCTGTGTGGCAACCACACCACTTCCTCTTTCATCAGAAATAGAGAGTGGCAGGAGCTTTACCTCCAGTCAAATTTACAAATAGGCTGCTTTCATCACACACACACACACACACACACACACACACACACACACACACACACACACACACACACACACACACACACACACACACACACACACACACACACACACACACACACACACACACACACAACACACAACACACACCAACACACACAAGAAAGACAGAAGTCAACCACAAGGCCCAGCAGCTCTTTCCTCCACCCCACAAAGTAAAGATTTAAGCTGTAGCCTAGTTCAGCCTTGGCACATTTGGAGTCGGCTTTCACTGACACATGTTCTCCTGTTTTTAAACACCAAAAAAGGTAAGTTGGAAAATGATACATCTGTTATGCATTCACTGTATACACGCTTATGTAGTTAAATGCACACTATGCAGATTCAGAGGACGGGGATAAGTTTACATTTGCAGAGCCTGCAGTTAGTTTAGAAAACATACAGGTAATTCTTAGTGTTGAATAATTCTATCATCATGAATGCAAACAAAATTAGGAACCTGGAACCTAACGTAAGACTAGAATATGTTTTAAATACAACTGTGGGCCCTGCTGCTGTAACTTTTCACGTATAGCTTTTTAACTTCAAACAGTGTTCCAGGGATCCAATTTTTCCCTGTGAGGAAAGATTGTTTAATCAGTTATGAGAATATACCTTGGAAAATGTTCACTTCTTAGACACTCCCAAAGTTACATAGTGCACCTTTAAGTCAAGTCCATTTTATTTAGTGTATAAGTTCCATGCTTTCCTCAAGATATAGTAATGGGGTCTTTCTTTGTCCATAGATAACTGCACCTCAAAGAGATGCGGTTCTTGTTTCTGTTCACGTTGGTGTGGTGGGTGCTTCTGACCTCGGCCCTGAAGACCTTAGATTCAGAGCAGGAGCTGGAGGACAGTGGCTTCGGTCGGCCGCCGCCTCGCCACGGTCTCAAGCTGCTGGTGTGGTACATCCAGGCCTGCCTGGACAACAACATGGTGGACCTGTGCCATCCCACCAGTCGAGGGTACGGATTCCACCCATTTCTTAACCGGGGCCCAAAAACCTGCTCCCGCTCATAACGGACAAACGGCAATACAGCTACTACACCGTGGGAAACCTGCACTCTCCTCATGCCCAGGACCTGCCCTACGAAGTCAGGAGGTACTACGACCGAAAAGACCCTAAGAGCAACATGGACCGAGTTCTGGTGAGATACAACCACAACAATAGACACGTGGACCAGATCTACGCATCCGCACACTATGACGCAAAAGAGACGTACATCATTGGCCCCGATCTTTATGACTCTCTTCGCCAGCCAACAGCCACTCATTATCTAAAGAAATGTGGTGCCCCTTCTGATGAAAAATATCTCTGACATCTCACTTTGTGGCTCTTCAAAAAACTTTCTAATATAATTTTTAAAGATTTATTAAACAAATCTTGATCTACATAGCTCCTTGTGTTTAGTAGTCAGAATGAAATAAAGGCCATATGAGCTCATTTTAAGGCTTGAGTTTAAGTCTGGAAGTTTTGTGTACACTCTGCACCCTGCCTGTTTGTTGAACAGACTAGAATGCTTTGGAGAATGAGTTTATTTTACCAATACAATAAGTGTTCAAATAGGCTGCTTTACAATATTTCTTCTTCGATGTGGGTGTGGTGGTGTGTGTGTGTGTGTGTGTGTGTGCCATCAATGACGACCTTACTTCTGTAGATTCTTTAAAGAAAATTAAAAAAAATTGAACTGGGGTCCTATATTCCCTGTCATTGCCTTTATGTTTTTGTTAAGATAACATTTGTTATATTGCAGCCGCTGCAAACCCGGTATTCGGACTGCCGCTACTGCAACACAACAAAAAGAAGGAAAATAAAGGGGAAACCTAAGAGCTGATAAGACAGAGGCTAAGTGTAGCTATGCTCACCGTGACTGCTGGTTAGAAGATCTCCTGGACTCATGAGCTGCCAGTCCATATAACGTTTGATATTACGTTCAGTAGTGTGATAGGGAAGAGAGATCTTTCAGTGTGGTTGTGAATGCTTAGAAATGAAGAACTTTTTACTGTGTGTCAAACAATCTCCTCGAGCTGCCCCGGCTGCTGTCAATCAAAAAGTTGGTGTGCACCTGCGTGATGTCACATCCTGGCGCTAGTGTAGTCACTAACATAACACTAATAAGCATAGCTACAGCATGTCAACACTCAGCTCTAGTAAACAAAAGGAATACAAACAGGATAGGACTCTAAACGTGCCCGTAACAACAATGTATTCACTAAAGGCGGACCTCATCAAATTGCTGATGTCTGGGAAAACAGCCACATCACAGCAGTTACAAGCGTTACTTGGAGAAGACAAAACTGAAAATAAGCACACACTTGTCAGGTGCCCAACATAAGAGTGACACTGGTTCAGCTTTCTGTTAGCATTCCTCCTTTTCATATACTAGCCCATCATCTCTTAAGATGTGTATCTAACGATTATAAGAGGTGTTTAACAGTCTGCACTAGTTTAAGTGGGAATGGACTGTTTCCCTGTTGAGCTTCGTTCGAGGGGCGGTATCAAAAAACAAGTATTTTCAAGCTTTATAGAATTAATTTCTTCATTGAAGGAGAACTGAGTATTTTCCCCCCACCACTTGAATAGGAAATAATGAATGGCAATAACTATATAATTATATAATAATTAGCAATACATAAAAATCACCTGATGGCTTTTTTAAGAGAGATTTCACAACTGAAAATCGTGTCAACATTTTCATTTGTTTCACAACTCTGACGGTCTTCACACACTTGTTCTTTCTTTCTTTTTCTAGTCTTTTTGCCTTTATTTAAGAGCAGCTTTACAGAAAGGAAATGCAGGGGGAGAGGAGCCAAGCCCAGACCAGGGATGTTTCAGAGGTATGTGCTATGCATATATATCATTGGGCTACCAGCCACAGGCCATGCAGTTAGAGTTTTACAAATTCTTGATAATTGCCATGGAAGGTACACGAAATACCTGAACTTCCTCCATCTCCTGCAGACAGGAATTAAATTGAACTATCCACATTGCAGAGAGCTAATTTCTTTTCCCTGGTTTTTTAGATCTTGATAGTGGGGATGTTGCCCAGGTCAGAGTGAAAGACATTTTAACTTCTTATTGGCTTCAGTGGAAGGTTGAGCAGAACACAACCTTTAAGAATCTTTATTGACAAAATCCTGGAAAAATGAAAATCTGCTTGTGATATTTAACACTATTTACTAAGACACAAAACAATGAATAGCATAATTAAGTTACTACATAACTAGAGTTTTCAACCTCTAGTCGGTGGAAAGCTTAAAGGCCTACTTCACCGGTTGGAATATGAAGGTGTATTGAACTCGGAGATCCTATGAAGTATAAATGTGCAAAAAAATTGAAATCGGTTCATCCTAGCCTGAGAAAAGGCAGAAAGAGTGTTTTATGGTCTCACTGTCTAACCCTACATTTCCTTTCTGTGATGTCACAGAATAGTACAGGCATTATATGACCTGACCTTAAAAAAATTGCAACAGAAACCATTCCAACTGTTTTTGACTCATGAATATGTAATTAATAACATACTAAAAGTCTTAAGGAATCCATTTGGTGGAAGATACTTTTCTAAGGGGTTTCTTAACCATAACTTTATACCAATTTTCGGCTTCCTGAAATCATGTTTTGTGGTAGAGGGGATATGTGCAAAATTGTTAACCTTTTCAGAAAAGCTTGAAACTTGGTACACTTATACAGTTTGGGGCCCTGAACATTTTCAGATATTTAGCCATTGCAAAATCGAATCATGGTTGCCGTGGCGACCATTTTACTTTCCGCCATAGCCTAATTATGCATTTTTAATCATAACTCCTGAACCAAACATAATAACACATAACTAGTGATGTCTACCCCTATGTTTTCATGGTCAGGGATTACAATGATACCACATACAACATCAGAAACTATTCAGGTGAATAGTTAAGGGTGAATTCAGTGATTTTGCGGAAATTAAATCAGTAGTCTTAGAACCTCAAAGTGACTTTTTCTATGTTGCATGAATGTTGTGTAGACTTTTATAAACTCAAATGTTGTTCATTAACCCAGACCCATAATAAATAATGATACAATTAATATATAACCACTTTTTATATGCCACCAAAATAGTTGTGAATGCCAAAATGGGACACATTACTATCGATGTGTGCTGATGATCATACATTTATATATTACATTTTTCAGTGCACAGCCATACTACTAATTTGAGGTTAGCCAGAGCAATAATAATTAAATGTGAAAGTAGTAATTCGATGTACACCATGAGTTTTCAGATCATCGTTAAGGTTATTTAATAGTTGTATGAAGCAATGGAGTGCTTTTAACTCTTAAGTTATACTCAGACATTGTCTGATTTTTCCTCATCATCTTCATCATCATCACATCCAGCCTGAGATGAATTTGCACACCCTGATCCTTTGCAGTTACCACATGCAACAGAGCACTCAATGCCATGCTTCTTGCATGTGCACTTCAGGCTGCTACAGTCTGTCTTGCAGGTGCATCTTATGACCCTTAGCAGTTCCTGTGGAGCTGGTGGTAAATCGGTTTGGATTGGAACAAGCAGCCCATCACTCTCTTTCCATCCCCAGTCGTGAGGCAGGAGTTCATCTTTTGTTCCCTTCCACTGTTGGACCTGATAGTACACACGAAGACTATGGTACTTTGCTGCTGCTGATGTAGGTGGGAGACTCTGTGGTTGTACATGAGAAGTGCTAGAGGCCGCCTTCTCACAAAAGCGCTTGTATCGGAGTGAGTCGAGTCGCTCCCCAGGCTTCCCATTATAAAGGCACAGCAAAGCATTTTCTCCTGCAGACACAACATCTCCTGCAGAAGATAACTGTGTGTCAAACACTGTAGCTTGCTCTCGGAAATCAGGACTGCTTGTAAATTTCTTAAGAGGAGCTCCTTTTCCAATGCCATAAAGACGAGATGTAGTGTCACACCCGGCGATTGCATGCATGAATAAGATGTTGTTGCACACACTGGGACCCAACTGCTGCTTAACGAGCTTGATGTTCCAGACACGTGGTTTATTCATGCTTTTCTTGGGCTCAGGTTTGAAGAGGAGATCATGGGAACTGAGATTGGTGTGGTAAATGAGGAGGACGAGCAGATCTGTATCATCACCAATGAGCACAGTGTTTGTTGTGGTGGCAGACTCCACTGCTTTTGAACTATCAGTAAATCAGCATCACCTGTGGCATGGTGGGTTGGACAGTTCATTTTCTGTAGATTACAACTGAGCATGTTGATAAACTGCTGCTTGTTTATTTTGTTCGAGAGGAACTCATCTTTATTCATTGTAACCAGCATGTCCTCACCGATGGTGACGGTTGCTCCGGTCCTCCCACCTGCTCGTCTACAGTGTGTCGTGTCTTTGGTCGATATGCCCTGATAGCCATCAAACACAACAATTGCTTCTCCATACTTCCTTTTCACATATTCACTGTACAGTTGACTAATTTCTTTGTATGTGGATCCACGTGTCCAGGGGATGCGCTGAACAAGGGCTCCACCATCCAGCACATACTGAACATGACCTGTGACTCCTTGAAGGTGAGGTGTGTGGAGCGCCCAAATAGCATCTGCAAATACTGGCTTCTGTGGCTGTCGAAGCAGTAAGAAGTTGTCAAACAGCGCTGGAGGATGACTACATAGCTCATATTTAAATGTGGCTTCCAGGTCTTGTGACCCTTTTGCAGCAATTGTTAGTCTCTGGAAGAGTAGGTGAGGATCCACCTGCACTGCTTCACCATCGATCTTTACTGAGGATGTTGTACTCATTGTTATCGCCTGAGCCCTCTTCTTGAATTTGTACTCAGCTGTAGTCTGACCATCCATGCTGGCCAAAATGGTGTTACCGACTGCTTTTGCTTCATCAACATTTACAGAAGGGTGTGCATGGACCCCAGAAGAGATGCTACGCAAGCTCTGATCCGAGCATAAAGGATATCTTTCTTTGATGTAGTTCTGAACTGTGAGTGTATCCTTTAAGTCACGTGTTCGTCTTGCATCCGTCATGTCCTTGTTCTGTTCCCCGGTGTTGTGATTCACCCCTGTTAGCTCTTGCATGGCGCTGTTGACTTCTGCACAAGCTGGCATGGAGAGAAGCCATGTCAGACGTTGCGGCTCTGTCATCCCTCGCCCTCTTGTCAGGCCACCACTCGTTTTCATGCTTCTCATTAGAACCTGCTCAATGACAAGATCCATTGACAGGCCAGCCCATAGGCGATCACTCCGTCTGACCACATGGAATCCCTCTACAAATCTCTTGTACATATTGGGATGTTCCAATTGGAGCTTAAACATCCGCTGCACATAGATGCGAGCGGATTTGGTGTACAGATTGTGCCCAGATGCTGCCATGTAAGGAAGCATTTCTGATATTGCCTCAAGGTGCAGTTCCCAATTCCCAGTACGTTCAGCTCTCAGAAACTTGCGAAGTATGTCAACCATGTCCATGTACTGCAACCAGAGGGCAGCAGTCCTGCTAGAGGATTTCAAGGATTCAGTTTTGTCTTTGAGTAGATCCTTTATTCTGAGTATCACATTAGAATTGCAAACCTTCTCTGCAGACACAGATCCCTCCATCAGCTGTGTGTAAAGGTCAGCAACTTCATTGAGATCAGAGTTTTCTAATGGGTATTCTGTATCTCCTTGCAGCTGAAAGGGAGCCATACCAAGTGCATCGGACAGAATCAGGCCATTCAGAACGCCATCAATAAGGAGGTGTGCACGCACAGCCCGTGCAATCGCCTTCCCTGTCATCATGTGCACAACAGCATTGGCTGCATAGAAAAGCTCCATCACTTCCTGCAACCCAGAACCAGCCATGAGATGCCCAATGGACCCCAAAAAAACTCATCTCAGTGTGGAAGCCCCCAAGTCGCAGGACTATGTTGCCCAAGTCACTTCCCTCTGGCTCAGCTTCTATGATCAGAAGGGCCTTCCACCAGAGTGGTTGATCGAATGTTATGATGGGGGTGGTATTGTGGCGCTGGGCATGTTCACATATAAACTTCAATGTGGAGTAGATGCATGTGGGGTCATTTGGGCTCATATCAATCATTGGGAGAAAGACAAAGGATGATTTCCCTGGGTGAGTGCCACGCTGTGCGAATTGCATCATACCAGACCATGCTGGCCTTTGTGAGGCAAACATGATGGCTGTTTTCCATATGAGGTCCAGGTCGGCTGTCGGGTCCTGTGCTGTCATAGTGACAAGTTTCTGGTAAGTCACTGCAGTTGTTTCACGACATTCTGCCCTGTGGAACAGGATTGGAACTCTTCCCACCAAGTTTACATCACTTGGGGTAACCTTTGCTCTTAGGATGGGATTGCTGGTCTTGCTAGCTGGTGTTATGGCAGCCATCATCCCCATGCCATGGAAGGTGTTGTTGCCATCCAAGGTTCGAATGTTGTGGTCCACATTGTCTGCGGCATACTGGACAAACCCCCCAGAGAAGCCAGTTATGTCCGTTCCATGCGATATCACAGCATTACTTAGAAATCTTTGCACCTCCTGGTACGAGCAGCAAAATCCAAGCTGATGAAGAGTATCGATGAGGAAGCGTGATGCAAAGTGGTGGTGGAGCTGGACCCCGAGCCCAATCTGCAGTGGCGCCAGAATAGCTCTTGGTCTGCATGCCTGCATGATTGTCTGTCCGATTGATGCAGTTTTCATGCCAATGTTTTTGCCAACAAGTAAACCTTTCAATAACACCCTGAGACTTTCTGGAAGGAAGTTGTTGGCACTCTCTTCTGATTTTAGTTTGTTTAAGTCAGGATATACATCATTGAATGTTTCCACCGATTTGATGTCATCCTTGATAAGTTTGGCCGCAGTTTCAATTATCCTCTTTTTCTCTGCTTCGGGATCAGCTTCCCTCCGAGCATAAAAGTCCTGAAGGATTGCTTTGGCTGTGCTCCTGAAGGTTACTACATTTGGCTTCCCATTCATGTTAGTTTCGATTATTCTGTCACCAAAATGTTCCTTCAGTTTTGACTGCATGTGTAAGTAGCAATATGCTCCAAGTTCAGAGCCTTGGAGATTATCCTCCATCCTGCTAATAAGATCATTGATTGTGATCTGTTCATCATCATTTTCTTCAAGGAAGTTTACAACTTCTAGAAAGGCTTTGAATCTTTCACTGTATTGTGGTCGACCCAGTTTTGTTTTTTTGGCCCCACTTTCACTTGTCTGATGATATCCTGGCATTTGCTTATTGGTACGGAAATTAACGCTGCACACTTGGTGATATACTGCATCTGAAGCGTGCAGGTCATGCACATGCAGCACACGGGCTTTAACTGTTTCCGACCAATCGTCTCCTCTTTCATCACAAGAGTTTAAGACTGTGTCCTTGAACTCTATTGTCCTCACTTGGAAAACATTTACACCAGAACTCTTCCTCTTGGTCCCAACATATGCTGGCCCCCCACAGAACAGACAGTTTCTGTCATAATGGAAATCCCTCTCTGTTGAGCGTAGAACACGGCTGTCAACATCCATATGACGATCTCTTTCTTGCTGTTTTTCCTTCAGTGCTTTTCCTATGTGTTGTATGTTTGTATATTTTTTGCGACAGATTTGATGAACCAGTTCCCCAGGTGATGTATGGATGTCATCCTCTCGAGATGTACTTGCTTGGTTTATAGTGTCACTACCCTTTTGAGTAAGGCTTGATAGTGGCTGTTCTCCCTCTGCCAGCTCCTTACAGATGGCACATCTCAATAGGTTATTCATTGTTGAATTCACGGAGCTAAAACCACAAACAGAAGATGCAGGTTAATTTTCTTAGTACAGTAACTGAAAAATATACAACTCATGAACTTCACTTATTTAAAATTGTGTGTTCCTCAACTTGATAATTTTTGTAATTTAGTGTGTTTCAACTATATAACAAAACAAAATATTAAAATGATAATATCTGAAAAAAAGTTTCTATCTCAATATCAAAATCTCAATAAAAACACACTAAGCTGACGTACAATAAAGATATGATATACTCTCATATCAAAAAGGTATGATATTATAGGTTCTCATTCTATGTACAATGTCATTTCAATTCAATCTACAACAAATAGTAGCTTGATCAGTTTTTTTAAGTTCTTTCAGACCAAGATCTGCAAGTGTATACTGTTGCTATGGCAACCAGTTGCTGGTGACATTAGCCGCTAATAGCTTATACTCCTAAACTGATATAAGCCCTAAAATGATTAGTTTTGGGATTTTAACAAATAAAGTTATTATCCTCAACAGTCACAGCACTTGGGAACTTAACCTAAGCCTTGCCACTGGTTATGATGTCAAAATAAGAACAATAACAGCTTGAATACCTAATGTACTACATCAGTAGCCTGCTGTTTCACTTGTCAACAGCATACCTTGCGCTCTCAATAACCCAAACAATGAAGAGGTACATCACAAAAATAAAAATAAAATACAATAGAAACAAAGTAACTACACTGCTAGTAAAATGTAAGCGTGTTTAGGTGACATTTACCCACCTTAAAGAATAAATGGAAACATCTAGTTAGATGGCTGGTCTTCAGTCAGTTGGTTTAAAAGTAGATGGAACTGTCAACTGAAGAATGCAGCCCAAGTTCACAGCTTAAATACCCTCAGGCTTGTGCCTGTTTATAGTCACAATAAGAATGCTCCAAATTGATTGTCCACATGCAAAATAAAGTGAATACTATGAGGAAAATACATATAAGTAAAATAGTTTTGAAACATATCAATTCAATTATTTAAAATTGATTATAGTAAATAAAGATAATACTTACATGTGTCAGATCCTGCTGCTGAAAATAATCTTCCCGAGTGGTGTCACCTACTAATACTGTATGGTCCACAGTTTATTTGAATACAGTTGATCAATAAACAGTTGTAAATCAAAGGTTTTTCATGCAACATACAAAATGATAGTCACTTTGAGGTTCTAAGACTACTGATTTAATTTCCGCAAAATCATTGAATTCACCCTTAACTATTCACCTGAATAGTTTCTGATGTTGTATGTGGTATCATTGTAATCCCTGACCATGAAAACATAGGGGTAGACATCACTAGTTATGTGTTATTATGTTTGGTTCAGGAGTTATGATGAAAAATGCATAATTAGGCTATGGCGGAAAGTAAAATGGTCGCCACGGCAACCATGATTCGATTTTGCAATGGCTAAATATCTGAAAATGTTCAGGGCCCCAAACTGTATAAGTGTACCAAGTTTCAAGCTTTTCTGAAAAGGTTAACAATTTTGCACATATCCCCTCATACCACAAAACATGATTTCAGGAAGCCGAAAATTGGTATAAAGTTATGGTTAAGAAACCCCTTAGAAAAGTACCTTCCACCACATGGATTCCTTAAGACTTTTAGTATGTTATTATTTACATATTCATGAGTCAAAAACAGTTGGAATGGTTTCTGTTGCAATTTTTTTAAGGTCCACCCCTATTTTCTCACAAAATGCCTGTACTAGAAAGGAAATGTAGGATCTCCGAGTTCAATACACCTTCATATTCCAACCGGAGAAGTAGGCCTTTAATTCCTCGCCCACATACCCTAAATCTACTAATTTTACACAAATGTATTTATTTATCATAAATCTCACCTTAGAAAAGCAGTTTCTTCATTGATTCGCTCTTCTCTGCAACTCTGTCAATCACAGTTTCAGTATCAAGTGACACAAGGACATCCTTTTCAATGGCCATCAACATAAGGGCTTCCAGTTTGCTGGCAGACAGGCAACTCCCCAGTCGGTTTTTGATGTAGCGAAGGATTGAAAATGACCCAGGGATTGACACTAAGGTTTCAAAAGCACTTGCCCAAGGGGCAAGTACAGGTAATGTTGTACTTGCCCGAATGTCGTGTTGACTTGCCCAAACAAAAATGTTAAACAGTGATATATGCTTATTAAAATATACAATTCATATAAGCCTAGATATCATGATATCACACATACAGCCGAGAGCTTGGTCCTGCTGCAGCATCGTGAAAGGGTCTCTTTATGCCATGCACCTGGCCTGGTTTTGGGGGTCTCAGAAAAACCCAGTCTAGCTCAGAGTCAAGCTGAATGTTAGCTTCCACACAAATGTGTTCAGAAAAATTTAACTTATTTTACTTATTTAAAACGGTCACATTGTGCCAAAAAGTGATCGTCTGCCATAAAATGATTAAAGTCCACCATGTTAAAGCTATTGCCCGGTTATACTGTAAGTAGGGAGGGGGATCATTCATTTCTATTCATATTGATACCATTATAAAGACTCCACAATCCAAATCTTTATTGATACTTTTCTATTATTTTGTTAAAAGAGAACTGGTATTATTGCTTTAATTGCTTATAAGATTAGCAGAGCTAAGGATAGGACTTTAAACAGGTCATAATTCCATATTTAGGCCTACTAATTATTTTATATTGCTGGGAAAACAAGTTTTTCACCCAAACTGTATTATTCAAGCTTCTCGCGAAAAACTAAAAATTATTTTTTTCTTGACGTTACATTTGAACACACCATGATGTCCATGAATAATTTTACTGAGCCGACCTGAACAAATCACATTTGAACCATTTGCGATTTTGTTTAAGCTAACTAGTTATTATCCTGCAGATTTTAATATGGATTTAGGGACTTGCTAAACATAATAATAATAATTGATTGGATTTATATAGCGCTTTTCAAGGTACTCAAAGCGCTTTACAGGGTTCCAGGTTCAATTCGTTCACACACAGTCATACCGGTGGTGGTAAACTACGATAGTAGCCACAGCTGCCCTGGGGCAGACTGACAGAAGCGTGGCTGCCATTCCGCACCATCAGCCCCTCCGACCACCACCTCAAACATACAGCAGTCATACACATTCACACGAGGCAAGGTGGGTGAAGTGGCTTGCCCAGGGACACAACGACCATGACACAAGTGGCCGGGCGGGGATCGAACCGCCAACCCTAGGATCGTTGGCCAACCAGCTTAACCACCTGAGCCACAGTCGCCCCAAACAGTCTCTCGTTTGTTGATCACCGCTGCTTTGAATGAATGATGAGACGGTGCCGAGCCCGTCTGCAGCGGCTCAGCGGACAGTTTTTTTTTTGTTTTTTTGGAGACGGAGTTGAAGCAGGTTGAATGAGTTTCTTCAACACAGTCGAAGGTACAACACTTTAGTTGAAGATGACCCGACTCTACTCGATATTTAAAATTACATCATGTGACCTACTGGACTCCATAGCGGTATCGATAAGCTCAAACGTTAGGCCTATTGATTTCTGGGTTTTGAATATAGCGGAACCAGGTCCGTATAGCCTAATAGAGCCGGTTTTCGGAACGTAGACAGCGAAACTGTGCGCACACAGGCTGTTTTGTGTGTGTGTGTGTGAGAGAGAGAGAAAGAGAGATAGAGATAGAGTGCGAGAGAGAGAGCGTGATGCTGCTCAATTGCAAATATAGCTTAGGCTATCTATTTTGTGTGGGTTAGCGGGAAAAAAATTGTTTTGCAGACTCTAAAACGCATGAATAAATGGCTTATAGACTACTGACATAGACTCCCTGCTAAAGATGGCTCTTTCCACCATGATGTTATAATGAAGGCAGCTAGCTGTTAGCAAACTACATGTTTGCTGTGTTAAAATTTAGCAAGCTAGCTGCCCAAATAATTTTTATCAACATAACTTCATTTTCAACTTCTTACCACCACGTCGTCTGAGCCCTAGCTGCCATCTTCTTTTGGCCTCGGCCGCCATTCATTCCCCTCTCCATCCCGCCACTAGCACCCTGCTCGGCCTACGCCACAGTAGTAGGTGCTGCTGATGAAGCCGGGCCTGCAGTCCCAGCAAACATTTCCGATATTTTTGCACATTTCGCAAAATTTGCCAATTTGCCTCTAGGGCTTGTCTTTTCTCCGCGCCTCCTTTACGTTTCTTCTCCATTTTTCCGTCTGTCAGTGACTTGACTGATTGACAGCCCAGGCCCAAAGGGCGGGACCTCGGCCCTCTTGTGTGTGTGAACCAGGCCCCCAGGATTGTGCCTTCTCGAGCAGCCAGCATGGACATGTGGCCAACCCATTGGTATTGCATGGTGAGGGGTGGAGCTTATTTTCATACGGCCCGTAGGCAGATTTCCCTGTCCACACAGTACAAGCGGCGAACAAGATTGTGTCTCTGCAAATTTTTTTGGATATCAATCATAGGCTCATACTTATCTTTAGATCATATACTATTAAAACTGAAGTTTCTTCATTTCAAAACGCCACCTCAAGCGTTTTATTAGCCCAACGGCTTTTAACGGCTTTCAGTTTGTTTTCGCCAGGCTAGATGCTACAGAACGAGAATGATTCTACTCCCGCCTCCAGTCCGCTACGCTTGCCGCCCTCTTTCTTGATAGGTCCATAATACAGCTACGTCCATGCTACGTCATGCTTTGGGCCGCATGGAATTTCCGGATTATACTTCCTTGTTGCTTCTCTGCGCCTATGAGCAGCTTTCATAGGAATGAATGGGCGCCATGTTTCAATACGGTGTCCATTTCTTTATATGTCCATGGTGTGAACCCAGAACCAATCATGATGAATAATGGACCAAGGTTTAATTGACCTTTCAGGTTAAGTTGACAGCCCCGCGGCCGAGTGACAATCGGCTGTGTGACTTGGCCGGGCCGGGACCAGAAAATTAAAATTATTTTATATTTATTTTTTTTCAAATTAAACCTTGTCGGCCCAAAAGGGTTTTTCTCAATACAATCACAGCCCAGAGTACATGACGCTGCCTATTCCATACAGGAGAAGCTGCAGCCTTGACCCAGATAGTGCTTTAAAAGTAAACCTTTTGTTTTAAGTAGTCATTTAGAACAATGATGACGCTAGCACCTAAACTGTGCACTTATTTAAAATAATTGACACAATGCAGCGAATCTTAACTGATTATTCTTTGGCCAATTTAAGTAAACTACTTCATAATGGCCACCAAAAAATACTTGCTTTGATTGGTCAGCAGAGAAAAAGTTCTGGTTTAGTCATAATTTTAAATTAGAGCTCATTGTCTCATTTTTATTCCTATTAATAGACAACACAATATTGATTGTTACTCACGCTACTCATTTAGCCCCCTGGCCAATCAAAAGCATGTATATTAATATCATAAATGACAATTAAATGCAACTAAAGTAAAGGAAATCACTGAGAGATGAAACTAATTGACTTGAAAGACGTGGAACTTCAGCAGAAGATGAATTTCTTTTCTCTGTATAGATCGCAGAGGGAGGGAACAGCATGCAGCGCTTATTGAAATAAATTTAAAAAGGAAAGCAAATAAACATAATAAAGAATGGGGTAATGAAAGAGAAATGAGAGTGTGTCGTAAAGTTGTTACTCTAACTGTCAAGGTCAAAAGGTTGGCTACCACCAAACTAAAAATAAATCTCAATATGAAAGTTCCAAATTCGTATGAACTCCAATATCAGGTTCGATATCAGGCAGTCAATCAAACTGTTGACTCTAATGAGTTGTGAAACAAGGCAGTGTACACCTCAGTGGCCAAAAGGCACAGAACTCACTTCAATATTATGATGACAAAGCACCCTCTGTGTGTCTGCAGTCCTCAACAAAAAAAAAAAAAAATCTGCTCTCCTCTGTTGCCAATGGGAGGACCACCATTTGTAAACTCCTTGGTTGAATTCACATTTGATTTGGTTTCTCCCACTGAAAATATACCATGGCTTTTGAAAGGGCTCTGTGAACAAGCAGGACCTATCTGAACAAATAAGAGAGATTTATAGTCCTTGCTTTCCACAGAAATATTCTGGAGTGTTGGAGATACACTGACTGATTGTGTACCCATGAGCTTCAAACCCCCCCAATGTGTCCTCTCAGCTTACTGTTGATGTGTTGAAACTGAACTCTGAACTCCTGTGTACAAGCACAGTTAAAGTAAGAATCTCTAAGATTTTAGCCCCTGGTTCAAATTTGGCTCATGGATAATGTGTTAAGGGGGTCGCGTCGGGCCGAACAACGCCCCTTAACTGTGGTATAATGAGCACATTCCACAGCCTGTCGTGACCTAGTGCTTAATCATATATATTCCTCCTTTCCCTTTGTTCCATGCTTCTCCTTATTTGTGCTTTTGACTTTCACTCTTACTTAACACATTGCTGCTGATGAACAACTGACAGACGGCAAAGGGCCAGTGGCAGTGATGGATAATAACAGCTAACAGTTACTGTAATAATGGATGTTATCCTCCAAAAACGGTAATGTTACATAGCCCAACAGTGCTCCAGATTCCCATTAGCACATTAGCTTGACTGCTAAAATGTTATCTTGTTTAACTTACACACTTGAACACATGTCTTTTCTTGCACCTTGTTGTACAATTGACCAAAACAATATTCACTGCAAAGTGCACTGCTAACTTCATTTTACAGACTTTTGCAGCTAATACTCTAGTCAGCTGCAGCACAGCAAACCAAGTGACAACCTGCAGCTGTCACTTTGGTCCTGTTAGATGAGTGTGTGGTCCTTAATCTTAAATACCACTTACATAATATTTAAGCCAACATAATTTGTCCAATGTTCCCTAAGGTGTAACACCAGCACTCTTTCTCTGATTACTTTATTATTACAGTATAAGGATTGCAGATGGCCTAGAAAACAGACTACTGAAAGTAGCATTATGGTGACTCTAGCTGTCATTTGACAACTGGCTTACACATACTGTAGCAGCTCATGTTTGGGTTTAGTGAGTTTTGAAAAGAGAAACTGCAAATATACATGAGATGTACTCATACAATGGATGTGAATGGCTACCATGTTGAGCCCACACTGAACAAAGGCTGACCATTGATATTACAGATGAGGATGATTTTGTGTTCCAAAATCAAAACACTTCAATGAATCCTTCAAAGAACAAGGTAAGTCGAAAGTCAATGAAGTGTACCCAAAAATAACATGCAAATGTGTCTGTGTTGTGTGTGTGTGTGTGTGTGTGGGGGGGGGGGGGGGGGGGCTGTCAGCATGTGTGATATGTGCATGACTATTTCTTCTATGACATACAAGTTCCCTGCTCCATAAAACCAGCCATATGCAGATAATAGCCTTGATTTACACAGCGCACACACGCCTCTTCCCCTGTCCCTGTGTTTTGTTCATCTTTAAATTGGCTTGAATGGAAATCAAATTGAAGGCGGAGGCTGACTGATGTTTCACTCTGCCCGGCCATGCCTAACGGAGGACAGCTTTTTTCTCTGAGTGGATGGCTGGGATGTGTGTGTGCGTGTGTGTGTGCTTGTGCGTGGTGTGTGTGTGTTGGGGGTGGGGGTAGTCCGAGCTCTTTGACAGAATTGTAAAGCGGCAGAATGAACAGATGTCTCCCCATGATTAATGTTCCTCCCTGGCTTGCCTCAGAGGAGCTGCGTGCCGATGCATCCCTAACCCCCACACCTCCTTCTTCCCAGCACTTTACAAAAGATCATTTCTTTTAATTCATGGTTTTGCGTATCATTATTTTTTCAAGTTCACTTTGCCTCTTCACTTTTTTGTATGTCTCCCTATGGAAACATCAACTTGAATTTTTTTCTCGCAGATTATTTCTGTAGACATTATAAAAGATCTAGTGTTTCATGACTGATACAGTGCATGTTGGAATGTTTGGTCACTGTGGACTGTCATTGGATCTGAGGGATATTACATACAGTCTCATTTGCAATGTGCTGTTAGTGTTAGGGTTTAAATTGGAAATCCCCGTGTACTGTAATAGGACAAGAGCTATAGACGTCAAAGCTGTGTGTCGAAGGGATCAATCATAAAGAGAAACAAATACAAACAGGCACCTCCTATCTCGCTACTGTACTGTAAAGAACACCTGAACAATCTTTTTTTTCCCTGTAGTGTAAGTCTGACCCCTATTGGCTAATATTGGAATGCAATTAGTTTATTTATTTTTTATTTTATATCATTTATATATTTCATTTTAGCCCATGCCATTAAACAGACTGGGCAGTTGCACACAGCAGACACCTCTCTTATTTGATACACAGGGTGAGCATACAGCCATAGAATCACCTTAACTCCACACATGTTGTCTATGACTTTAAAGACAGAACAAAAAACACAGTAATTCATTGAGCAAAATCTTGTATTGTTCTCAAACATGCCCTCAGACCGTTCCTTCTGGCTTTATTATAATAATATATTTATTTCTAGATGAGTTCACCAAAGCAGTGCAGAGCAACAGCGCCCCCTGCTGTATGTAACTTTCAGGGAAAGAGGAAAAGCCACACATGGTCTCAGGGGAAATAGCCCATTAAATATCCAAAGCGCTGCATGGTAATGAATACTGAGCCTATGGTAAAGGGCTCACATTAAATATTTACACTTGTGGTTAATATTTCATATGGTAATTTTGTATTTAAATTGGATTTAATATTTAATATAAATACAGAGCTAAGTGGGAGTATCCTGTTCTCAAACAGCAATCCCGACACCTTGCATATGACTGAGGGGGAGTAAATATGACACGGACAGCATACATATGTAGATCCTGACAGCTAGAAACACACACACACACACTCGCAAACTATTGAACATCCACTTCTGGGGATTATCACTGGCGTTTCCGTGTTACACAATATTGTATATATAATCACTGTTATATTTCACTGTGATTCATGCTGGTATTGCAGAACGTTGTGCATCTCTGTAAATGATCATACTAAGGTATAAATCAAATCAAATCAGTTTTATTTGTATAGCCCAACATCACAAATAGACATTTGCCTCAGTGGGCAAATGTCTATTTGCCCTTAAACCCTTAGCTCGGCTGAGAAAAAACTCCCAGTAAAAAACCCTCTATCGGGATTAAAAAAAATGAAAAATCTCAGGGAGAGTCGACAAAGTAAGGGAAACACAGTAATTCATTGAGCAAAAAAAAAGGGAAAGAAAAGCTATACGTACCCACTGAGTAATGCCAGATAAAGGTTGAACTGAGGATAAGGTGATATGAGCTTTAAAAACCTTCAGCAAATAGACTTTGAGGGGGAAATCCAAAGCACACAGCAGATCTAACTCAACACCTCCTCCCATTGGGACGCTTTCACACAGCAGACAATTTGTCTTGTTTTAGCTCTCCGTTTACACGTGTCATTATAAGTGAGTTGTGTCCAGATAAAATCCAGATGAGATGGGGAAGATTTGATTTACCCTTTAATTTACCCTTAGCAACCAATATGTCCCTGTGTGTTAAATCCCATCACAAATCAGATGCTTTACCTGCCTGCATGTAATCCAGATTTGGCACAGCTTGTCAGTTCTAAGAGAGAAGAGGTAATGCAGCTGAAAGCGTCTGTGTTTAGTAACTAACAAAAGACCAGAAGACCAAGAATGTCTGCTTACGAGGAACTTTTTAAATATTTCTGAAAGAGTCTCATTTTTCACTCTGTTGATCATAAATTACATTTAACAGCAATCCAGACCACCGGTGCAAAGAATGCTATTTTTATATAGTTTTTTCTTAATTGCATTTGTCCGGGTATACGCTCACCCAGGAACAACAGCTGGCGTCGTAAAAAAACTACTGAATTTTGGAGCTGCTAGAATTAACAGAAACTGAAAGTTCCTCAGAGCCACTTTAAGCAGTTCAGTTATAATAGCAGTGTATATCGGGGTGTCCTTAGCTCAGTTGGTAGGGCGTCCCCCCCATGGGCCTCGGCCAGCAGCGGACCCGGGTTCGATTCCAGCCCGCGGTCGTTCTCTGCATGTCACTCCCCTCTCTGCCCCATTTCAACTCTGTCTCTACACTATCAATAAAGCATAAAAATGCCAATAATAATAATAATAATAATAATAATATATAATAGCAGTGTATGAACTGCGTATGAACATTGACTGAGAGGTTTGATCTTTCTTCACACTGTCCCATCCATACAGATCAATGCTCTCTCACCCACACACTCCATCAGCTCAACTCATCAGTTGAGTTGAAAAAGAATAACATTTTAGTTTTTGTGAGATCAGTTACCAATCTGACCTCACCTAAAAAGGCCAATTCCCTCAATGATAATCATAATCATAATAATCATAATAATCAACTTTATTTGAATGCCACTTTTATACAGGAAATGCAGCTCAAAGGTAAAGCATTTACAATAGTGAAGCATTGAGCTGCATGACATAAGAAAATGAAATGACATGACATGAGAAAATAAATCACACATAAAGGAAGCCAAAAAATAAAATGAATCTAACTATTTATAAATATATATATTCATATGAGTTTAGAATAAAGTAAGAATGCATCAAATGTCTCTAAACTTTTCGTATTCGTTTTGCTTCAGTGGTGGCAATTTGAGATTTTTAATAGGCAAAAACTCAGAGAGTGCTTTGCCTTGCATACACAATTTAGTCTGGACGCCTGGGCCTCCAGGCGTAAGCACAACAGAGCCTCTCATTTCACCAAGGGACACAGATTCACCACTGGTCTTGATTAACTGACATAAGCCTCTTTCAGCCAATCACACGACGTCTTCACCGGTTTGAGCTCTGTCGGGTGTAGCTCAGAACTGCCACACGAATAGTTATCCAATATATAATACATACTGCTCCTTAGCCATTGCTTTCTGCCAGTTCATTAGTTGTGCCATCCCAGCTATAAACCTCTTTATTGGGCCTTGTTATCCTGTCTGCCTTGTTGTATATAGACAGTATATATATATATTCCCCTTTGCCTCAGTTGTCTGCTATGAATGCCTGCAGATTGCTGACCTCTGTCTCATTGCTTTGACCAAGTGTGCTGTTCTTTTTACCATACCTGGCCTGCTTGCTCACACTCGTGTCTACCTTAATCTGCATCAAACCCTTTCTCCAGCCAAATATGCTTTTACATTACTAACTCGCTCTACCAATCATGGTTGTTGGAGGAAACAAGTGCTGGATGGATTGGGCTACAGAAATGCTTGATTACGCTTATGCAAAGAATTTGGGTTTAATTTAATATTAAGAAGCCATGCTACACTGTGTCATGCTTTAACAGACAGGTGATTATCTGTCAGATGTGTTTAAAACGGCTTTTGCTGCCTCCATGTAGCTGGAAAAAATATATAAAGTACAGTATATATCAACTTCAATCTGTCCGTTATTTCAAAATCGTAACTACTTGAAATTGGTATTGTTATTCTTAAACATGTCTTCCACTTTTTATTTTTTTCACTAAATCACTCATAATAAAGGAGCCCTTTCAAATGTTTGGAAACATGACTTATTTTGAAAACAGGTTTTTTTCTTTAAAAATAAACAACCCCAAATGACATCACCTTCAACTTAGTCTGGCTAGCCGGATATAGACAACTAGCTAACCCTGCGTTCCAATCCCCATACTTCCCTACTATTGAGTATGCCAGAAAAAGATTTAGGATGTCCCAATACATGCATGTCAATTGTAGTATGCTAAAAAATACATAAATGCCCCACTAACTCCAATATCATGTTGGATTATTCGTCTTTATTCTTGACATTTTTCAAAAAAAAAAAAAAAAATCTTCCTTATATGATTTTTTTCTCTCTTGTGGCCCTAACACTTTTGTGTACGTGTATGTAGTGTAGTAAAAAGAAGAAGTATGTGATTTGGAACGCAGAGTATGGTTGCGTTCCGAATCGCATACTTTCTACTATATAGTATGTAGAAAAAAGATTTAGGATGTCCCGATTCTTGTGGCCAGATTTAGGATGGTTAGAATACCCGGATGGTCTACTTCATGCGGCCAAGATTGTTAGTGTTGAAAAGTGCATCCTATTTGGGCGATTCTGACCCACAATCCAGTGCGCACGTGAAGTGACGTAACATCGACGAAGCCTATAGGTCCATGTTATGAAAACAAACGGGGATGCGACGGATATAAAAGCAAGAGGCAAGATCAAGGCGCAATGTTATGATGAAATAAGAGAGAAAAGTATGTCCCAATAGTATGTCTACTGCATCCTAACTAGATTCTTTTTATCGTCGGATGTAGTATGTAGAATAGAAAAAAGAAAGAGTATGCGATTCGGAACGCAACCAAAATGTTGTCAAACTCCTCCCCTTCCACTTCCTCTTTCCCTCTGTAGTCTACTGTTTATGGTTTGATAGTATCCTGCTCATAATGTCGCTGCACACACACGGCGCGTGTGTGTGTCATTAACAGTTTTGGGTCATTCTTTGTATGATCAGCTGATCAGTGTGTAGAATAGAAAAAAAAGATAGTATGCGATTTGGAACGCAGACATGCCCTGTGTTCCAAATCACATACTTTTTCTTTTTACTCCACTTCATACTAAAGTACAGAAGAGCTAAAGGGCAACGGGAAGAGAAACAAATAAATCAGATAAGGAAGATTTTTTTCATTATGTCAAGAAATGTCAAGAATAAAGACGAATACTGCAAAATGCTATTGGAGGTTAGTGGGGCATTTATGTATTTTCAGCATGCTACAATTGACGTGCATGTATTGGGACATCCTAAATCTTTTTCTGGCATACTAAATAGTAGGGAAGTATGGGAATTGGAACGCAGGGATGATCAGGGTTGCGTTCCGAATCGCATACTTTCTACTATATATATGTAGAAAAAAGATTTAGGATGTCCCGATTCTTGTGGCCAGATTTAGGATGGTTAGAAGTACCCGGATGTCCTACTTCATGCGGCCAAGATTGTTAGTGTTGAAAACTGCATCCTATTTGGGCTATTCTGACCCACAATCCAGTGCACACTTGAAGTGACGTCACATCGACGAAGCCTCCATATGAAAACAAACGGGGATGCGACGGATATAAAAGCAAGAGGCAAGATCAAGGCGCAATGTTATGATGAAATAAGAGAGTAAAGTATGTCCCAATAGTATGCCTACTGCAGGGGTGGCCAACCAGTCAGAGACAAAGAGCCACATTTTTTACTGTGTTACTGCAAAGAGCCACATCGTACACACGGGTACACACAGTGGCGATTCCAGGAAATTTTGACTGGGGGTGGCCAAGGTGGGCCACAGAGTTAGAGTGGGGTGGCCATCGCACCCCTGAATGAGCATGTGATATGCTGTACAACCAATTCAAAGATGATTTATAATCCCAAATGCCCAAATCATGTTAGTATCCATTGTAATGTTTGTCAGAAAACTAAACCCCTGAAGGGGGGTCTGGGGGCATCCCCCCCAGAAGATTTTTTTGTGTTTTTAACATGTAATCTAAGCATTCTGGTACATTCTCGCGAAGATAATAAAGGAAAAAGTAAATATTTATTTCAGCTCAGATGAATAGTAAAATTAGCAAGACAACATAACTTGCTAGCAGCCAGATGCCTAACAACTGGACAGAGGGACGGATGACCACTAGCTTTTGACCAAATATCTTGCTAAAAAAATAAACCTTTATTTATGAAAGTCTGCCCTTGTTAAGAACATGTTACACTCGCTAACTACAAACTTTAATTTCTTTATTCAGATTTCAAAAATCTGCTGGGACACGTGCCTATACACATGCATGGGTGGCACGCATGTCACAAGAACACTTATGCTGTTTTCAAGACCTTTGCTGACCAGAGACCAGTTCTAGTGGCCACAGTCCTACCATTAATTTAGTAATTGAAAATTGCAAACTGATCTCATATCAGTGGATTGGAGTGTTTGTGTGATGAACTTGGCAACTACCTATCAAAAAAAGTTAAGAAAGAAAAAAAAATACATATCATCTCTGAACTAGGATACATATCAGGAAAAAAATGTAATTAAAAAAATAAAATAAAAAAAAAAAATAACATTTGAACTGGGGGGGGGGGCACTGGGGTGGCCAGTAAGATTTCAGGAGGGGGGGGGGGTGCGTTTTTATTTTCGCGGGGAGCTTGCACATGCATGCACAAGCATTATTTATTAAAAAAAAAAAAAAAGAAAAAAAAAAAAACAGGGGGCCCCACAGTAGGACTTGAAACGGGCCCCCAGATCGTTAAGGCCGCCCCTGTGATAATGACAGGACTGGACTAAAGACGACAGGGCAGTCATTTTCAACAATGATCATTGTGTGCACTGCCTCACACACAAACTCTCAGTTCAACCAAGTCCACAAACAAAAATATAACAATTTAAAATAGCGTTTTTCTCTTACTATGCATGTTGCTTTGTGGGACTTACTTTTAGCATGGAGAGAGCTGAAGTGGCGCTGAAGATTTGAAGCCTTGAAATGCGCAAATGACACCTGGCATATAAGGCAGAATGGCTTGGCATAACGTTCAACAAAAAATATGAACTCTCCCACTCTGTTTCGGAGCGAACTTGACACAAATAGTTTACTCACGGAAAACCTCCCTCCAAGCTGAGCGGGCAGTTTTATGTTGCGTCCGCACCAAACGTTTGCGAACGTTATGTTGCGTCCTCAATTAAACATTTGCGAACAGGCATACACATAGGGCCTACACATTAATAAAATAAAAAATGAAATAATAGACAACATGTAAAACGAACGTAAGAGCCGCATGAAACGTTTGCGAACATGCACACACAGGCCCACACAAAAAGAAAAGTATAAAAAAAAAAAAAAAAAAAAAAATTATAATCACATAATTTGATATGAACTGAAGAGCCGCACGAAGCTGGGCAAAGAGCCGCATGCGGCTCGCGAGCCGCGGGTTGGCCACCCCTGGCCTACTGCATCCTAACTACATTATTTTTATCGTCGGATTTAGTATGTAGAATAGAAAAAAGAAAGAGTATGCGATTCGGAACGCAACCCAGGTTTTTCTCATGGAGAAAGTGACAGAGCAGATTGACCTGGCCGGAGTGTTTCCCATCTGAGTGGACAGTGCAGACAGAAGCAATCAATCACTGGAATAAAGAGTTGATGAGCTTCAGACAGCTTTCAGTTGGACTCATTTTTCACCCATTTATCCTTTTGATTGTTTCATTCATCTTCATTTTATCCTTCACCTCAAAGATCAGTATTTTCTGTATCGGTGCCTTGGATGAAACAGCTATAAGCTTACACCTGGAATGATAGCGTAATGTTTGTTAGCTGATCGTTACCATATGGCAAGTGTCATAGAGCATCTCCATTTATAATGGCTCTTGTTTAGCACAAATCACAAAGAATGATGATAACATTGAAAATGAAATGCAGTAAAATGAGATCTCAAATATGAGCGCCATAACTGTGCCATTCACTGACTTAATGTCTCTCCATATTCAAGCACATTTATACTGTGTTGGATACATAAATCAACAATTATGACACATCAGTACTTTTTCATGCTTCCCTGAATGGCTACGAACAAATGTATCATCTCAAGAAGACACGTTGGTCATCCAGCTATATATCAGTGTCACTCCTTAATGGTGTTCCCAGTGAGCTCCAAATTAGTATCGCTGTAAAGCTAGCAAGAGCTAGGATGCTACAATGTATGTAAAGGCAAACCATTAGGAGTTGATTGTTTTCTGTTCTATCAGTTAATTGAGCAAATGATGTTGAAAGGGAAAATGATTACGTTAGCATTATAACATCCATCACAGAGCCACTTATTTGCCTCAGGTTTGAACATATTGTACAGTATATGGTTTTTATTATTCAACTACAAGCACTTTTGGTGTTGAATCTTTCAGAAAACCTAACATTATTTTTTAGAAATGTATTGATATGTTTTGAGTTCTTGTGTGGGAACATTTCCTGATAGTGGCTGAACTGAAACGATTTTATAATATATCATTTATATCTCACTTGTTTCCCACTGAGATGTGACAATACCTATAAAATGTATTTATTGATATACTTTCAGCTATGAGATTATTGAAAAATGATGTTTCTTGCACCATTTTTTGTTACTTTTTATGAGCATATCATGTGATCCTCCTCATGACTTACTGTAGGTCATATGGGGGTCTCTCTTCTAGATTTGATTCAGCCAGAGAAGTGTGGTATACATTTGGATAATGTGACATTGCGTTCATGGAGACTCCTCCCTGCTACAGTTTCAGAGGTCAACCTTCAGTCTGCTGAGAATATTCAATGGGTGCGCCCTCTCAACATGTATGCCTCACATTCACAATCCCTCCGTTCCAATCCCCATACTTCCCTACTATTTAGTATGCCAGAAAAAGATTTAGGATGTCCCAATACATGCATGACAATTGTAGTATGCTGAAAATACATAAATCTTCCTTATCTGATATTTTTTCCACTCATGTGGCCCTAAAACTCTTCTGTACTTTAGTATGTAGTGTAGTAAAAAAAAAAAGAGTATGTGATTTTAAACGCGGGGACTGTCTTTCTTTTCCTGGTTTGGTTGTGTCAATTTCACATCACATGGGATGCACGGATCACATTACAAACGTTTAAAGATTGCATACTTATTTTAGGTAAAGACACTGCAGGTGAATGGGGTAACATTTTCAACGTATAGATATCATCATGTTACTTTGCCAGTTGATTACTTGACATTAAAACAGAAATGTCTGAATAATTATTCAAATGGGGCAAATTAAAGTAACAGATTTTGGATACAGTCTTTTTTAATTTTTTAAATAAATGATACTCTGTACAGGTCTTAAAAATGCATTTTCAGGCATGTTTTTAAGAATGACAATAAATAAAAAGATAAATCGGACAATGAACAACATATTATGAACAAATCCTTCTGTACTGGTTCAGAGTGTTGATAAAAATTAATGTTGATATAATATATCAACATATATAATATATACATAATGGTTGTATATTGAGAAAAATACACAGGTGCAAACAGACAAGGGTTAGGAAAATAAACAGCCAAATGTACATTTTGGACCTTTTATCTATACCAGTATGAAAGAAGACATGTTGGAGAGGAAAATAGTCCTCCATCACACCTTTCACCCCCTACATTATTCTAAAATGTAGGGGGTGAAAAGATGTACTCCAAGAAACCTGAAAGGAAGAAGAAAGCTGAATGTTGCAGAAGGTGCACTTTGTCTCACTTTGACGCTCCAATTACCATGTGTTAGAAGCACAGTACATCCTCCTCATGCACTGTTCTATAGGATGCCTGGACAGATGAATATGAACCAGAAAAAACTAACATTCACTTGATATAGTGCTTCTCAAGGTACTCAAAGACCCTTTACAATACAATGACAAGCAAATTAAAAACAGTGTGGCAATAAAGCCAACACACACTAACACAAAAGCAAAGACAAGTATATTCAAAGTAAGTGAAACATTCAAATCAGCATAGAAAAGCAGGAGTAATGTTAAGATGTTAAATAAAAATGTAATGTTAGTAATGTAATGTAAATATTGTTAGCCTCATAGCATAATTGCCTAAATCATATTTACGCTACTTTTACTCTACATATACTCTACTCTACATCTACTTTACCCTACTCTATAACCCTTACAATGTGACTTACGCAATTATGTTATTAGGCTAATGAAAAGTAGATGTAGAGTAGAGTAGATGTAGAATAGAGTAGATGTAGAGTAAAAGTAGAGTAAGATTTAGGCTTATGCTATGAGGCTAACTGTAAAAAATGTATGTTATCATTGGCTGAAGGCTATTCTGAAGCAGCATGGTGGGTGGGGACCATGACTATAGCTGTCTAGTATCCAAATGTGGAGGTCCCAATGTCAGAGTGACAGGGGAGGACGAAGCCTTCATTAGGGGCAGGGAAATAGGCTTATTTCCATGAGAGACGGCCGTGGCTGTGTGCTCACTAGCATTCCCCTCTCAATCAGTCACCACGTTATCACAGAGAGACACACAGTGGGGATACGACACTGATGGTTCCAGCAATGTTAGGACGCATTAGGCATTCATTTAGCTGCCTGGGGGGAAGCATTGATCATTGTTAGCTCCCCCCTCCCACTGCTATTGTTATAGTGCCCGCTGTTATCACTTTCCTCTTTTTCACTCATTTGTGTTATAATCAGCAGAAAATAACACAGCGAGTGAAATAAATGGGGATATTTATGGCTGACTGCTTCTAAGATGAAAAAGGGTATTTTGTAATAACGTGCATTGAGAACTAGCCAAAGATCGCCTGCTATCAGTATACCTGCCTTTGCTCTTTTGAAAATGTAGAATAGATAAAGGAGTTTGTCAGCAATACATTCATTTAAATCCCAAATGATAGACCTTCTAGGATTGAATGCAACCTTTTTTTCAATGTTTAAACTACAGAGAACAATGATGTAACTGCAGCACCAGAGGGAGAACCTACTGT
Organism: Ammodytes dubius; assembly: GCA_026122265.1. NCBI lineage: Eukaryota > Metazoa > Chordata > Actinopteri > Uranoscopiformes > Ammodytidae > Ammodytes > Ammodytes dubius. Next base: position 1,413,578 of record CM047509.1, on the reverse strand, counting down.
GTGACTGCATTAAGTCAATATATACATACGCCTACATAATATATGAAGTTTACAATGAAAAAAGAAAATAACAATCTTGAGGGCTGGGGAAATGTCATTTCTGCAGTTGGGGTGAGAGTCTACTATGACATAAATCAAATCAGTTTTATTTGTATAGCCCAATATCACAAATAGACATTTGCCTCAGTGGGCTTTACATTCCATACAGTATGACACCCTCTGCCCTTAGACCCTTAAGGGCAGGGTGTCATACTGGACATCATGTGGTGTTTCTTCTCTTTCATGGTGGTACATTATAGATGTTACCCTTCCAGCAGTGTCTGGTGGTCCAGGTGCTCCTGCGTTTGACCACTGCACACTTTTGGGTTGATAAAAATGTAGCCATCTATCTGTCACTTTTTATGACTACATGGGTTAATGTGAAAATAAAGAAGAGAAAATGTGCCAGAATTATAACTTTTCTTTTTGTTGATCAGAGAAGTAGTGTTTCTATAAGCCGGACTAGCAAATACGCTTGAATTGAACTGGATGCAAAACCAATTGTGTTTGTATATGTTCAGATCAGAGTACCAATCAAACACACCATTGTGCTATTACTTATTATTCTTCTGTACTTTTTCTCTCTCCATTAATATAGCTTTATGAGTTTACTTTCCAAAAAGGCATGGCTACAGTAGCCTATAACCCGATATATGTGTGTCGATGGAGCGTTATATTGTGCTGTGGGATGTGTTGATGTCATGCCCAGTCACATAAAATGGAATGAGGCTAGAATGCAGGACAGGTCAGCAAAAAACACAGCCGCCTTTATATATGATGAGAGCCTCTTCCTCTGCTTGTATATCCTTGACACACGATGTGAGTGTTGGAGGAGTATGTGTGTGCAAGGTTATAAAGGGAAAAGAGCCATGAATGGAGAGGCAGGTTGGAAACACAGTTTATATGGATCCATCATGACCTCTGAAAACAAAGTGAGCCGGGCAGGAGTTTATTAGATTACCACTGATCTCTGCCTGACAGATTGCCCTTCTCCAGGCAAAACCCACACACACTCACCTCTATAGCTCAATACTGCCATCAAGTGGACCACATCTGATGTGATGAGGTACCTTTCGTTAGGCTCATAGCATAATTGCCTAAATCATATTTACTCTACTCTACTTTTACTCTACATCTACTCTATTCTACATCCACTTTACTCTACATCTACTTTTCGTTAGCCTCATAGCATAATTACCTAAGTCATATTTGAAGGGTTATAGAGTAAGGTAAAGTAGATTTAGAGTAGAGTAGATGTAGAATAGAGTAAATGTAGAGTAAAAGTAGAGTAGGGTAAATATGATTTAGGCAATTATAATAATAATAATAATTGATTGGATTTATATAGCGCTTTTCAAGGTACTCAAAGCGCTTTACAGGGTTCCAGGTTCAATTCGTTCATACACAGTCATACCGGTGGTGGTAAACTACGATAGTAGCCACAGTTGCCCTGGGGCAGACTGACAGAAGCGAGGCTGCCATTTCGCGCCATCGGCCCCTCCGACCACCACCTCAAACACACAGCAGTCATACACATTCACACGAGGCAAGGTGGGTGAAGTGTCTTGCCCAGGGACACAACGACCATGACACAAGTGGCCGGGCGGGGATCGAACCGCCAACCCTAGGATCGTTGGCCAACCAGCTTAACCACCTGAGCCACAGTCGCCCCTTATGCTATGAGGCAACGATTTACAACAATAATGCTCCTGCTATTTTTAGCTGCCTGTGGTCCATGCCACTGAGCAACCGCAAAATAACCATGTTAGTGCACATACTTTTCCCCTGGGCATATCACTGAATTATTCAATAATAAATGGCCAGGAGGAAGAAGTCCAGGCAACTGCTGCAGACGGCTGGACAGTTACCAGTTATTTTCTTTTATACTACATGAACGTGATTGACAAATGTTCCAACAACAAAAGGGTCTAACGCAGCTAAAGGTGTGAGTGTTCCCATTAAGCAACATGTCAATGTGGGCCCTATATAGTTTATAGTCTTTTCTCACACACATTTTCATATGATCATTTGTGAGACTGTTATTAAAGACCTACTTCACCGGTTGGAATATGAAGGTGTATTGAACTCTGAGATCCTATTTAGTATAAATGTGCAATTCTTTTTTTAAATCGGATCATCTCTTAGCCTGAGAAAAGGCAGAAAGAGTGTTTTATGGTCTCACTGTCTAACCCTACATTTTCCTTCTTGTGACATCACAGTAAGGGTCAGGATTAACAGGACAGCTGGGCCAAGGGAATACTGAGGAAAGAAAAACCTCATTCATTATATTATAATAGTGATTTTATAATGATAGAACGCTGGTTCCGTATGGGTGAAGTATTCCTTTAAGAATGAAGAATGTAATCATACCAATTAGAATCTTATGCACCAATAATATAGGGCCTAGGGGGGTTTGTCCATGGGATCCACATGGGGGACAATGTGAGGCAAAGTGGGATCGCACTAGGCCAGCTTTTCTTTTTCTCTCCCAGTTAAAATGTAGGAGAAATGTTGTGTCCTTCACAAACCCAGTGATAAGTCCTGACAGGTAAAACATGACCATAACTCCAGCATTATGAAGGGCACACACATGACACATGCACAAACAAACCTCAAAAATGTATTGCGCTGTGTGTTCAGGCTGTGTGCAACCTGCTTGTGAGGGTAAAGCATTCCTATTCAAATGTCTTGATGGATGCATAGTGAGGCATTAGCAGAATAATCCTACTGTATAGCTCATTGCCTATAGCATCTATTTTGAAGGTTGGACATAGACATGTCACATATCATTCATAACACGTGGTAATTGATAACATATGTGAGAAATAATGTCAGTCAACTAACAGTTCTTGTGATTATCGATACATAAAACAATTATTTTCTTGATAAATCATCTGTTGGGTCAGAAAGCTTCGGTCCATGATAGGTATCCTAATATTATTATAGAGTAACCCTAACCCTAGCCTGATATTATTATAGAATAGCTTACAAAAGACAAACATAGCTAATCCTAACTTTGCCCAAAGCGGGGATAACTAATTATTGGGATGTTAGTGGCCTGTCGAATAGCATATGACTAACCAAACAGTTTCAGTAGAAAATCTAAACAAATATCGAAATAGTGATTATTAAATGATGAATTAGCAAACTGCCCTATCCGTCACACCAACTTTGGTAATATAAGCTTGAAAGTAAATACATAGACAACATATGCTACATTAAAAAATACAGAAACGGATCACAAAAGCCGCATGTTGATTCAGTGTGATCAGTGAAAGGGTGTAAGGCGGCATGTAACTTCTGGATTTTCTCCTGTTGATTCTCAAATCAATGTCTGTGCATATCCCAATACAGTGCACATTCTGAAAGCATAACTCTTGTTTGTTTTATTGCACGTGCATGTCATGATACAGTACCAATGATACAATAGGGCTCTGACAATAATACAGCTATTAGTTCTTGTTGATGACAAATATGTTAACAGCAGCTGACAGCTGCACTGCTATCTACATGTTCTGTACCCTGATTCAGGCAGAAGCATTTAAAGGCAGAGGTAAGTTTACATGTTCACTCCATCCAGCCACATGTTGAGTGATCCACAGACAGGCCAAGGGAGCCGGTTTAGCTGCTGCCAAGATGTTTAGTGTGTCTCCCCTGGGCTAGGAGCTTCCCCGTAGCCTTGTCGGTGAGGTCAACGGTGGCAAACGCCAGCGTGCGTCCTTGCTTCAGGACCTGCGCAGTGATGAGTACGTCCTGGCCGATATTGGCAGCATTCATGTAGGTTATGTTCATATCCACGCTGACCCCCGGAGCTCCTCTCTCACTGTGCATGATTGCTACGGTGGAGATGACGTCCACCAGGGTGGCAGTTAGCCCGCCATGCAGCGTTCCAAATCCGTTGGTGTGCTCCTTCTCTACCCGCATCTCACACACCACCTTACCCGGGCTGGCAGACAACAGGTCCACCTTGCTCAGGACTCTGTCGTAGCCAGGACTATCTATCATTGATCTCATTACTAGTCTTAACGTATTTAAAGACATAGAAACCATGGTTAACTTTAAAAAGAAAAAAGCGGTCAATGTCAAACTTCTGTTTACTACTGTGCCTGAAACCGGTTAATGTCGCTGTATTATGACGCATTTTTTTTGCTAACCAATCAGGTGTGTTTCGTCCCCGGGTTCTGTCGCGGGAACTGCCAGACGCTCAAAACAACAAACCACGGAGGGGACGTTTCAACAGGTGTTGAATTGAGGGAGCTTCCAAAGTGCACTTTATGTAAGTGTTGTCGATACGAACATGTACGTTAATGAAAGTGAAGTGCTTCCTTCCACATGTAGTTGGAAAAGTTAGCTTATACTTGTAGCCAGCTTAACATACTAGCTAAGGAGATAGAAAGTAAGGCAGGAAGTAAGGTAATACTTTCTTCAAAATAAGAATGGTTCTTCGACTTTACTTCACTAAATTAACATTATATAATAATATGTATATGGGAAACGCCCCATCAGAGTGTATTTCCATTTATTGAAAGTCGACAGTGGATCAAAACATTATTTTATAACATGTATATCAAGGTTTAGATGTCCGGTCTCGGGTACGGTTTTTATGTTGACAGTTGTGACCGGAAGTGGCAGTGTATTATCCTATCAGTGACACCAGAGCCATGCACCAGAGTGACAACGTCCCGTTCCCACTATCACGTATTTAAAAATACCAGCCTCGAGAAGTAAATCTGGTTTTCTTTTGGAACACTTTCTTTTGTCTTATGAATAGGTCGATTATTATGAAACATTCGGCATACGATTCGGCAGCGTTTGTTACAGTGAACTGTCACCTTTCCCCAATGACCTGTAGTCATGTCGTACGTGGAGCATTTGGGTTTTCAGAAAATTGTAGGATTCTTCGATTTGCAAAAACTAAAGAAATGATAACTTGTATATAACGAAATGTTTCATTGCAGGGCTTCAGTTAATATTACCAACTCGAAATACCTTCTTATAGACATACAGACCTCTTGTCAAAAAAACACCAATCCCTTTTACCCTAAATGAATATCTGCACAAAATCTCTCTTTGCTTGCTATTATTTTGTATTGGCACCTGCAGAGCCGGCCCAAGCCTTCAGGGGGCCCTAAGCGAAATATGATTAGAGGGCCCCTCTCCAATGTTAGCGCTGCTGAAATTATAGATCTTTGGGAAATATCATTCATACACCCAGTGTTTTCCGCTAGTGCCTCCACTGTGCAGCTGTGCGAAAAAATATTAGACAGCCGAGACTCAGACCCTCCTAGGGGAGTCCGGGGGTATGCCCCCCCGGGAGATTTTTTTTAACCTTTTTAAAGTGAAATGCATGAATCTGGTAGCCTGGCTCCGCCCGCCCGCCTACTTCCGGCCAAATTTCATTTTCCCTTCAGTAGTCAGTCTGGGTGTACAGCGCATTTCCCAGATTCTCCGGAGAATCTACAGCCGTCCAATCAGCGAACAGAGGGAGTGGGCAGATCCAATCATTTTAAAACTTCAACAGACACCCGCCTCCAAGTGAGTGAACGTTTGCCAATTACAGCACTTCCAGACCTTCTGTACAAATGAAATGAAGTACGATGGTCTGGTAGCACCAGGCTATGAATCTGGTGCACTTTGAGAGGAAAATTAAGAGGCTAAATCTGAGCAATTTAGTGTGAACAAATAATTTGGAGACACTGGGTCAGATGAATTAAAAGCTATTGAAGAAGGACACATGGATTTTATAAAATATAAAATAAAATATTATGGAGGGTCCTCTGGGTTGGGCTTGGAGCTCTTTTTCTTTTACGGGACATATTTCTCTGTAATATAATGAATGCATTTAAATGCAGTGAGAGGAACGAAGCAGAAGAACTCTTGTCCAGTTATCTTTTTTTCCACAGACGAGGCTGAAATAGGCTATAGACTATACACAGTGCATGGGAAACTGAGGGCAGCCCCATTTCCAATTGTTTTTAAATAAATTCAATACACACTGTGCATGAATGTGAACGTGACATGATCAGATAATTTCGGATTGCCTCACAGATTTTTAGGCTATTAATTATCTAGACCAAAACATTTTATTCCTTTTTTTGTATGATAACTCATATATATATATTTTTTTTCGGGGGCCCTAAGCGACCGTTTAGTTCGCTTATGCCTCGGGCCGGCTCTGGGCACCTGCTATATATTAAAAATAATAATACAATGATATTACCATATTTCACCTGATCACATTTTATTGTATCATAAAAGAATATAGCCTACTATGAGTTTTGAAATATGTTACACCTGGGGCCTGTTGCATAAAACTAAGATAAGGGATTAACCCAGGATATTTCGGTTATCCTGGCTTGCGTTAGCCATGATCCGGTTGCATAAAAGCGGAGGGACATAAGTTACCATGGAGATTTTCTGTTGCCTGACTGGTTCAGTCAGCTGTCACTCCGATCTGAAATCTAGGTGTTTAACAGTTATTCCATGATCTTATGTGTAATGCTTTATTTTCATTAGCCTGTTTTAAAGTACCACATAAAAGACTGCATTGTCATTTAGTTAAATAGTTATTATTTTTTATTTATTTAACCTGAACCATTTATAATGAACTGAATTATAATTAGATTAAGATGAAATTATATAAATTATAATAATTTATGTGATAGTCTGTTCATATTGCACGCTATATTTATACAATTGATTATCGATGGCAGATGACGTTGCAAATGTGGGTCAAATAAATCCACTTTGTAATCCATATACAGGTGCATCTAAAACAAAATTTAATATCAATGAAAAGTTCCTTTTTTCTGTAATTTAATTCAAAAGGTGAAACTTAAATATATTCTAGATTCATTACACGTGAAGTGAATTTTATCTAGAATAAACATACTTTCCAGAAGGTTGACATTTCTGTATTATAAATCATTTTTCTGATTGGTTTGATGTAATATTCTAATATTTTTAGATACTGGATTTTTTATTCCATGATCAATCAATCATCCAAAAAAGAAGGCCTGACATATTTCACTTTGTGTAATGAATCTATGAAAGTTTAACTTTTTGAATGGACTTTCCATGATATTCTATTTTTTAGATGCACCTGCAGACTGCTCACTGTCAACTATTGTTATCATTAATCAATACAGGGGCATCAAGATCAATTGGCAGAGAATACAGTTCTCTATGAAATGAACTGCCCCCTCACTTACGGGTTTAACTAGCAAGGCATTGTGGGAAAATGGGCCGTCTTTTCCATTTTTACATCAGTAAATCTGTGTTCGATCTCTGGGTCTACTCTGAAAGCTGTGGGCTGGCACTTAACAGAATTACTTACACCTGGCTTGACAAAGCAGCCCCTTTTCATCCTGGATTGGTGTTTATGCAACTGACTAATCCAAAGTGCCCAGGCTAGACTTTGTCAAGGCTGGCTTTATCAATCATCCTGGATGTCTTTATTCCACTTTTATGCAATAGGCCCCTGGTGTCTTCTTTCTTTACCCACTAATGATTTGAGTCTTTGCTTCAGTTGTGTGGCTTCCTATTGGCTGATGGAGTGGACAGTGTCGGTATGGCTCACAGACTGACCAAGGAGGAGCTGGATGAACAGTTTGAGCTCTTCTTGAAGGAGGTAATATAACATGGTGTACTGTTCATAGATTGATCATTCTATTCATTATCATCTCATACTAATTCAGACAGAACAAGACCTTATCCAGGTTAGCTACAATGCTCATGCTATGTTAACTGGAAGGAGAGAATACTTTTTTCTTTTCTCTCACAGTTCACTGAAAGGTGGAGTCTGTGATTGTGGAGAATGAATCATATGATGCCTGAACATACTGGGCCTCATTTATCAACCGTGCGTAGACCAGAAAAGTGGGTGTACGCACATGTCCACGCAAACCTCGGCATTTATCAATTTGGACGTGAGCGTAGGATACGCTCAAATCCCACGCCAGCTCTCAGCTCGTGTACGCAAGTTTGTAAACAGCATGGACTCGCAGTGCAGGCTGTGCCGGGTAGCCGATGACTTTGTTGGACAATTGTTAGTAGATAATACTAGTGCAGTGTTTGCTCAGACCAAGATAAACATCTTAATCACTTAAAAATGTGCAGCTTATGGTGTGAAACTGAGTAGGAGAGCTGATTCAATAGTGCACACACCGGCCACTTAGGAGCGCTGCATGGGACTGTGTAAGGGCAGTTGTCTCAGACTTGGAGCAGCTGGGGGGACTGCAGCACGGGGGCTGCATTCATTCATAGCTTCTATAATAATAGGCTAAGTATTCAATATGTAGGCTATGCAAGTAGTACGCTGCTCTTTATGATTAAAATACAATGCACAACATTCAGCTTGACAATTTATTTATTTGACGCACTTTTTAGATGTTAGTTTCTCTTTTAATGTGTCATGTATCGCTAAAGCAAGCGATTTATTTCCACCATTAACCGGCACGTTTCTGCTTGTTTTTCTGATCCTGGACCTCAGCTTGTGGATGGGGTGGAGCAGGACAGTGGGCGCTCTCACAGCTGTGGTTGCGGGCCGGCTTGTGCAGCTGAGGGCTGACCTGTCCTGCCAAGCGCATCTGTCAACCCTTTAGAGTAGTGCTATCTGAAAGGGCCAATACATTCGAATCATTCGAATGTCTGCAGACGTGTATTTCTTTCATGGGGGGGAAAAAGTTAAAGAAAAAAACACGCTTTTTTATGTGGCGATTTTTAAGTGAGACCACATTTTCTTCACCTAGGCTATGTAAAGAAATTGCGACATAAAATTGTATTTTTTATTTTATATCATTTGAGCGATAACACTGATGTAAACCTAAAATTCACAATCCTCAGCTGGAGATCGTTTGTCAACACCAACGCTGTTGACCGCAGCAGTTATTTCCTTCCTAACTGCTGCCTTCTGGCGTTCTGTGATGCCGCTTGTAATGTTCCGAAATGAAACTTTATTTTATTTTTTCTACTTTCGCTGTTATGCTGTCAGTTTCTACTTCAGAGAAGTTCTTCTTCTTTGCCGTAATACGCATATCAATGTCGTAAAACCTCTGGGCGAGGCCTCTAAACTGAGAAAATATAGGGGTGTGATATTCAAATTACGATTGTTTTCAGCCGCCGTATTTATCAATGCTTGTCTGGCGTACGCTGAGATTGGCGAGGTCCCACGTGATACCTGGCATAGGGCTATATTTGCGCCAGGATCTGCACCAGTTTCCACGCAAGTTTGATAAAGATTCCCACTGTGTGTGTTCTGGGAAAAAACATCCAGTGATAATACAATGCCTAGGCTCTGTAAACAGGTATGTAAACAAAGGGGGTCCACTGTAGCTAGCAACATGCCAGTTTACAGAGCCTAGGCTGTGTATTAACTGATTTTCTTTCAGTGCACACACAGTACGGACAGGTAGCGGATCCTGAGGAGATATTCACTGATTTTTACAAAAGCGTATTTTTTCAACTGGCGTTCTTCTGGCTGACTGCACCTCTTTAATGAATGAACATTGTTAGAACGAGGGTCACACAGTGAATCCACTAATACAGCTTCTCGTCAGCTTCATTGTTCTACATTATTAGAGAGTGACTTAGGCTGCCTGATAATGTGCATACACAAGTAGAGAATGCAGGTCAGATTATTACTATGGATGGTACCGTATGACAACTTTCCTAATTATTTTTTGTTTTTTTCAAAAGACAATGGATGGAACCAAATTGAAACGAAAGAAGTCATTTATTTTCATGCATGCAGTGATCTACTGAAGCTGTCTCTCTGAACTAAACCTGAGTTTTCCTCTGTCAGTCTGTTTCAGATGAGTCAGTGGACGTGGGCGGCTCTGATAAGCAGCCCCGTGCTAACAGCAGACACAGAGCACCATGGAGGCAGGAGGACACACCCAGTGGATCAGAGACAAGAAGAGGTAACGATGACGGGAGGGATGGGGCCGATCCCATCCATCAATATCACTATTGGCTCAGATATGGACAGTGTTGGGAACGTTACTTTAAAAAAGTAATTAGTTATAGTTCACTACTGGTTCCAAAAAGTAACTGAGTTAGTAACTGAATTACTTTATAATAGAAGTAACTAGTTACCAGGGAAAGTAACTATTTGCGTTAGGCCTAGGCCTACTGCAAAAAAATAATAATAATCATTTGGATTTTTCTGAGCAGTTTTCACTAATCAGTTGAAATGAGTAGAAAAAACAAGTAGCCTACTTGTAGGATAACCTTCGATAACAAAAACAGACAGCAAGATAAGAGGTTTATCCTGCACTTCAAGTAGGCTATTTTGTTCTCAACAGAAGTAAACATTCGTTGACGTTAAACAGCTGTTGCGACCCGCGAATCGCGGCCGTTTAATAACTTGCATAAATTATAACTTTGAGATCGGGAAACTCCAAGAACTTACTCACAAGGGCAACACACTAGTTTCAACCGTGGATTGATAGGTGGTTACTGCGGCAACTTGCACGCTCACACAACAGAGAGAGAAAGAAAAAAAAACTTCACTAAACAGCGCTCCGGCTGACTGACATGACGGCGCTAACTGACAGTTATAATGTCATCCACACTGAATAAAACACACCATAGATAGCTTAAAACACTATAAGAAATAACAATCGCTTATCTTGTTGTTAACCTACCGGTTATTATTTTTCCCGAGGGGCAATTTGATGTACAACCAGCAGTAAAAAAGAGAAACAGAAAACATATAACATAAGACAACAAATAACACAAAACAGATCACAGTTACATGTATTTTTGTATATTTTTTAATTAGAATTGCTGTGTTGCTTAAGCCTTCCTAACCTTACACATAACATCACCACCAACAAAGAAATGTAGAATAATTATGATATGGGACAGTATCGGTATCGGACGATATCCAAAAGCCAGATATCGGAATCAGATCGGACTGAAAATAGAGGATGGGTACAGCAGTAGGTGATGGGAGGATTAGACACAGACATTAGACATAGAGTTTACCTAACTTTATGTTATGTAAATGTGACTAGGCTTAACGAACCATGAAAACA